>JAEIIL010019561.1:0-23492 GCA_018905715.1 Drosophila lini
AGAAATAAGAGGTAGCTAAGCAATGATAATACTTTATGAATATTTATAAAATGTGTTTTAAAACCATAAAGGTTTTAAAACAAAGTTTATTATTATTTTTGTAAAATTCTTTGATGAATTCCAAATTTTAAATTTAAATCATATAACATCTTCGTCTGTTTATATAGACATACATATATGTTTTAGAGATATTATATATAGAGCTTTCTAAATTTTATTTCCAATATATTTGACTACGGTAAACACCCCATTTCGCTCCACTGTGCTCGCTTAAGAGCCAACTTCCAAGCATTTAAGTCGGTCGACGATGTCGTTGTCGTTGTCGCTCCCTCCAGTGCCTGACTCTGGCTATAACTCTGGGCCGTGGGCTTTGGCTCTGACTGTGTGCCGCCGATCCACTCTGGTCGGATCGGGTACGCTCTGCCCAGGTCTGGTCTCGAGTCTCGAGTTTTAAGTCTCGGGCCTCGAGTCTCGCGGGTCTCGGTTGGGGCCCCACTTTGAATTCTTCGGCAGCGAAACGGGCCCGAGACCGAGCCGCACACAGAAAAGACGTCAAGACGAAACGAACACAAAAACAAAAAAATACAACAAAAAATAACAAGTAGAAGCAAAAAGCCGAGTTTCGGTTTTCGAGCTGGGTTTGAGTTTTAGCCGCGATCTCCGCCGCCAAAGCAATTTAGGTGTACGAGCCAAAGAGGAAGAAGAAACTTTGGAAACATAAAAAAGAGCGCGCCGAGCGAAAGAAGACGGGGCATAATAATAAAAAAAAAAAAGAAAGAAATATAAGAAGAAAAAAATTACAAGCCAGAGCCGGAGTTCAACGAAGAAGCACAGAAGACAGCGGACCGCTCATCATAATAAAAATGAATTGAATTGAAGACGACGCTCGCCCGGTTGCTCTCTTCAGCTGGGAAGAAGCGCTCGAGTCTCGAGATGACGACGCCGATATGGTGGCTTGTCTCTCGGTCTTTCCCATGCTGGTGGCTCTGTTATTTTCCCTCCCTCAATGGTGAAAACTTGGAACGCCAAAACACCCACAACAATAACAGAGCGTACAAGAGCGGGGCGACAAGAGCAACACACATATTTTCCTATAGCGGCACATGATGTTGTGGGAATGAAGAAAATAAAATAATATCCGAACCCGGTCTTTCTTTCAGACTCTGTGGAACTTTTATAATTTGAATTAAAGATATTTAAGATTAACTAGGGAGTGGGGGTACTTTTTGTTTTGGAAAAAGTTTTGAGTAGTATTTGAATAATTATTTTTAAGTATAGAAACTTAAGAGTAACCAGTAAGTGGTAAATCTTAAAAGTTTTGGATATTCTTGAGTCATAAAATTTAAAGTTATTGATATTTAAAAGTAACTACTGAGTGGGCATATTTAGAGTTTTGAATATTTTCAAGTATTACTGAAAATATGGTTCCGAAAGCCGTATTATATATTATATTATAAATGCCTATCATATTATTTGTATAAGGCAAATATGTATTAATTTTAGAGTTGAGATGAAGGCTTCTTTGGTTTAAACCGAAATAATGAAAACAATCTTATAGTGTAAACATATGTATCTTTAGCTTCGTTTCTCAATATATCCTTAAGTATATTTCTAGACCTATAGTTACTATAGCTTAGAGCTCAAGATTCTAAGGGCAGTTTCCCAGTAAAAGATACAAAATATTAACTAGAATTTCCTGCTATAGTTTATTTTAAAAGTTTAAAATAGTAAAGATATATTGTTAAACCTCCCACAAGTTCCAGCTAACAATACAAGGCAGTATGGCAGTATATTCCAAATTCAAGGCTGATTTTTGAAAGGAGTAATGGGGTGGTGGTGACTTGTGCGATGACGAGGCCTGGGCTTTTCTGATGTGCGCATATTAAGCGTCGGCCATTTCATGTTGCCGCACCACGGAGTTCGCCGCACGACTGACAGACACAAAACCCCCGATTCCGATTCAGAGTTCGAGTCCGCGTCCGCGTCCGATTCCCGAGTTCGAGTCCGAGAGTCCCCGTGTCGTTTTGGGGGACCGTCGATTGGCAGCAGAGCAGAGCAGAGCAGGAAGCCATGGAGCGACCAAATCAGCTGTTTTTGGCGAATTAGAGCAATTTTCAATGTGCGCCGCTTTGGTGTTTCTGTTTTTTTTTTTCTGCTTTTTTGTTGTTTGCAATGTGTGTGCCGCCTCTGCTTGTTTGCCGTTTTTCGTGCTTCACGTCGAAGATTTATAAGCAGCGACGACTACGACGCGCCGGCAGAGAAGTTGGCATCGCAATTGGTGACATTGAAAATTTGCAAGGCACGGTTGGAGCAGCATCTCTCGCACTCCCCACTTTGCGTACGTGTGTAGTGTGTGTGTGTGTGTGAATGGGGGGAAAAACAGCTGACAGCATACATTACACACATGCTCCAATTGGTGGGGGCGGAGAAGGGGAACTCCCGGTTAAGAATGGTGACTTTTGGTCAATGAACCGCGACTCCTTCGCCTCCACTCCAAGGAACCAGGCAAATCAGCTGAGTTTCTCGGCATCCCGTGAAACGTGAGTCGTCTCGTCCCGCAGACCCTCACAAATCCCAATACCTTTGCTTTCCTTTCCCAAAAAAAAAACACATTCCATCCCATCCCTCCCATTGCTTTGTTAGTCGTCTACCTAAGGTCGACGAGGACCGTAATCCTCAAAAAGGATGCAGCGCATTAGGCACGCCAGTGCGTTTCGGTTTCGAGGGCTCCGGGATTCGGGTTCGGTTTTGGTTTCTCTAGCACTCTGGCTCAGCCTCTCTATTTCTACCTGACCATCCCAGCCGATCCATCAATATGTCATTTCGAGCGTCGGGACTCTAAGGACAAAATTCGTCTGTGATTGAACCGCTTTACTAAGTGGCGGGGGGAAACTCGGGAATGGGAATGGGAATGCAATTGCGTGGAAATCAACCTGTTGGTCGATTGATAGCCCAGCTAATAAGAATTCCACGGAAAGGTGGACTAAGTGAGGGTTCAAAAACAAAGTGCTGGGAATTTAGTTGGACAGGAATATTGAAATTGTTTAGGATAACATGGAAAACATTATTATGAGACCGGTTTTTCGAAGATAATAAAGGTATTAAATTATTAAGGTATTTCCAGAGGGATTATAGAATTGAAATTTAATTCTACAAACCTTAAGTTACACAGGAAATTGTAAATAGTATCATTTAAATCCTATATAAAAGTTAGCTTAAAGAATTCCTATCCAAATTTAAATATTATTAAATACTATCATATCATTCTTCTGCTACCACTACTTAATATCTGCGATCTTTAATACTGGACACCACCTTCCTATCTTTGGCTTAATGATAACCTTCTGTTCCCTGCGGTGTGGATGATATTGGGGATCCCCTTGAACGTTTTCCCGGAACTAACTGTTCCACTTACCGCGCCCAGCTGACAGCCGCCGACTGTCAGATAAGCGATGATCATCATCGCCCAGCCAACATCAACGATGTTGATGGGCCTTGCATGCGAATTTTCTGCCGTGCGGCTGGGCTCTTATCAGCGAGCCCAGCTGATAAGACAAGGGAGAACGGGCGAGGAGAGCGACGAGAGAGAGGGGACGAGGCGAAAGCCAGGGCGGCGTTGCGTCAAGTGCGCTAATCGCTGGCTCCGAATCGGAACCAGGGCTACACAAGCAACGGCAGCAACAACAATCGCCGTTAACAATTGACGGAGCGACAGCACACGGCGCAAATTGCACGTCGCGCAGTGTAGGAAACAACAACAGCTATCAAAGCGTACGTACGAACGTTCACCAAGCCGCTTGGTAAACACAAAATTACAAAAAAAAAAAATACTATAGAAAAAACCGTCGGTATATATATATGTACATATGTATGTAGCCAGGGCGGCTACATACCGAAATATACACAGCCCCAACCAACAAAGACTCCACTCCACACACAGTTTCCACATCCACATCCAATGTTGCTGACTCGACTCACTGCATACATACAGATGTACGAACGAACGCATATATGTATGTATGTGCGAGAATGCCATATAAAAATACAACAACGATGATGATGCGAACGAAGCGAACGAACGGCAATGCGCAGCAGTGCTGCCAGTTTAGCAAATTTGTTGGTAGATCTCGTATTTATACAAAACAGTATGATATTTTTTCAGCCAGAAATCTAGCATATTTAAGTTATCATTTAGCAATAAAACAAATATGTTATTTTCTACAATAATGGTTAAAAATAAAAGTGATCAATCCTAGAAATGTTGGTTTAATTCTTCTCTTTTATACAATTCTTAGCCATCAAAATCTAGCTATTTTTGCTTCACAGGCAGCACTGATGCGCAGAGCCGAACGACCGACACACGAAGTACAGTCGCACAGTTAAAAATGGCCGCAGCGACGGGTGAGGGCGATGGAAGGAGAGCTGGCAGGCAAAGAGAGAGAGAGCGAACGAACGAGCGAGGGTAAAACAACAAAGCAAAGGCTGGTAAATAATGATGATGGAACCAGTGCTGTATGTATGTGTTTGGCTGTGTGTATACTGCTCAGTAAAATTTCATGTATTAAAATCGTTTCGTTCGGTTGTTCGTGCATGTACACTGTACATCGCTGTGGTTGTTGTTGCTGCCGCTGCTGCCTGCGATATCGCAACTTTTGCCGTTCCAAGCGAACGTTCGTTCGTCGTTCCGAGACTCGAGTTTAATTTTGTACGTAGCAGAAAAAAAGAAACGACGAAAAATAAATGATGGCGGCAACAACAACAGCAGCAACGACGACTGACTTGGCAGTGTTGCGTTCCGATTTTTGTTGAAAATATTTTTGTTTCCTTTTTGCGTTTCGAAAACACTCGAAGAGCTGAAAAGAAGAAGAGTAGGAGGTTGGAGATGGGGGACAACGATGAAGAAGAGGCGGACAGCGACCGCTTTTCTAGTGCGTTTCGCTTAGAATGGCAAAAATACGAAAATCTCAAAGGAGGCGATGAATTCAGCACCCCAAACCAGCCACCCCCAGCTCTGTTTTTAGCGGCGTAGTGTGGTGAGTGGTAAGTACGGCGTTCGGCCTCGCATGCTCGATTTAGCGAAGGTTGCCGCTTTTGCTGGCGTGGTGGGATATAACGGATGTTGGAGACGGAGACTCGTTGGATGATGTTGGACAACGGCTGCAGCGGAGCGCGCGCAAATTCACGTAGTTTGAATCGGATTTCGGATTTGGACATGGATGCGAGCAACAAAGCGAACGGATCGGACCAAGGTTGGCCTGGCATTTTCCAATGGCCTATTGTACATAGCAAGAGGCAATCGAAACGAGGAATAAAGAGTATTTTATAGTCAACGGAATTTTAGAGGCAATCTGGAGGATTGTTCTTGGTATTCATTGTAGTTTTAAGTAAAATGTAGTATCTGTTAAGTAGTGTTTGAGATTATTTAGAACTTGTAAGTTTGTAAAGATCGAAAGTATTGCTGATCGTTGATCTTTTCTGAAGATGCGATCAAAATGTACGTTTATCGTTTATGTATTATTTACTTGTAAATTAACAAATACTTTATATAATTTAAAAACAATCTTGGGAATGTATACTATTTCGTTTGGTTCTCAAAACCATAGAGATTTCTAAGAGATCGACTGGGGATATCATACAGTAATCATAACTAAGGATGTTCATCCTCAACTCAATGCTCCACCTAAGTTGATCCGTAAGCTTAAGCTTTATCGCGGTACCCACAATCTGCGTGTCCTTTCTTTAACGGTTCCATGGTTAATGCTTCACTTTAAGGGCTGGTTGTCGCTTTAACCCATGTCCGCCCACGAGCGCCCAGCCGTGACTATGACGCCGACTCCTGGACTGCCCGTACTCCCCCGTACTCCTATATTCCGGCTCTGCCTCGATACGGACGCCCACACACACAACAGCACTGACAACCCTCCGATGGCAGCCCCGTTCCCCCTTTATAACACCCTGAACTGTTTATAGAATAACCTTATTTTGTACATATACACGGGCCATTGGTGTGTCAGTGTATGTGTAAGCTCCATCAGCGCCCACGGGGTTGGGTGCTTCCTCTTCCACTCGTCTACTCCTCAATCCTCCGCTTCCTATCTCGCTCTCTCTGCTTTTTCTGTCTCTCTTTGGCACTTTATGCCTGACATTATTATAATATTATATTCCTTATAATAATGGGTTGGCAGCACTGGCAGCCGAAAACCACCTACAGTCATATACCAACCAACACCACCCACCCAACCACCCAACCACCCACCCTTCCACTCACCCCTCTCTCATCGAGTCGAGTTGGCGACCCTGCGCAGTAAAGTCGAGCCGGCTTTTCTCTATCGTACGACCCTCCACACTCCGATATCCCTCTTATACAAAACAACAAAAAAGAAAAAGCCAACCCAACCACCCACTGTGGATGGATATTCCTCCTCCTCGTGTTGGGTGTGGTGAGATATGCCGTGTGACGTATAAAAGCTAAAAACGTTGGCAAATATAATGAAATTGGGTGAAATGCCAAGCCACCCACCCACCGTACATATACCCCCCATTAACCCCCCCAAGTCCTGACATAATAAAGCCTACCGAACAGGACGACGAGGAATACGGTCTTGCTGGGTTATATGGGTGGATCGGTGGATTGATATGATGGTATGATGGTGGTGGTGCTGCGCTGTTCTGTGCTGTGCTGTCGGCTCTGGTGGTGGTGGTTTTGGGACATCCACATCCACTAGTATGAAAACCACTTTTCCAATTGCACGTACACCATCACTCCGAGGGCTGAGTAATACGGAGAAGGAGAGAGAAAGCATGCTTTCTACCCCCTCTTGTTGGCTATTGTTGTTGTTGGTTGTTGTTGTTGTGTGGGTGGTTGGGCGGCTGTTGTCAGAGAGAACAGCAATGAGAGAAATGAAAATGGAAGATTGGACTGGCAAGAGGGCAGGACGAACAACAACAGTACATAGAGGAAAATTCTATATCAAAAGGTTCTTTTAAGACATCTAACGATTTTAAAAACTCACCAGAAAGGAGTTTTTAAAAATAACAACGTAAGCACGCAAGGGTTTTATTTGATTTAAATCAAATGGTTAACTGAGGTATAATGGGTTACACATCCTGCACTATAGTTATTATATTTTATAAATATTGAATTAAGGTATCTCCCATTTTTTATCAGTGTTCTTGAGTGGGTGGTGGTGAATTGGAGTGAAACTCTATGGTGTGGTGTGCTCTGCTGCCTGCGTTGCTGCCACAGCACCTCTGCCGCTGTTCTGCTCACGATAACTTTAATTTGGCTTAATGGAAATTTTCGCTGGCGCTCTTGTTGGGCTGTTATCCTTAAGCAAACTCACGGATGCTGTGCTCCCATGTCTCTCTCTCTCTCTTTATTGTCCTCGTGCTCGTCCTCGTGGCCGTGGTCCATGTCCGTGTCCATCTCCCTGTCCCTGTCCATGTCCATGTCCATGTCCATGAGTCCGCGTGTTAAGTAGGTGACGCAACCGCAAATTTGCGGCTGGCGATTTAATAATGCTAATGGTGTGCGTGTGCCACAGTGCGTCGAGTGCGAGTGCATCGGTCTAGATGTAGTTGTTGCTTATGGAGCGTCTGTGAGTCACGTCATCATCATCGACATTGCCGTCGTCATCGTCATCGTTGGTCGAACCATTTACGTCGTCGCCAGCCGGTAATTCCCCGAACCCATACTCATACCATAGCTATCCGCATCCCACCACGCCATGGCCATGCCCCCTTAGGTGGTGCAAACAAGTGCAAGTGATGCGCATTCATTGATAAGATTTCGTGCCACAACTCGCCGCTGCAAGCAGCTGTCTTTGTGTGTACTACGTGTGGGCATACATTAAGCCAAGTCAAGACCGCGCGTTGGCCATATAAGCTGCAACGCGAGAGTGAGCGTGAGCAAATCTTTCAATCGCAGATACAATATGGACACACCGGACTGACTGACTGCTCTCTGTTGTGGTCAAAACAGCTGTTGTTTGGCACAAACCTGCAGTGTCATCAGCGATAAGCACGAGAGTTCTTGAGTCGCGCGACGACGACGATCCCACCTTCAAATCCCCAAACTAGCCAACTTGAGGTTTGTTGAACCCACAAACGCTTATACTCTTATCTTGGGCTATGGAACTTAACCCTCTGGCCGCCAATCGAATGTCATTAACAAGGGGGCTGGATTTTATAGAGGCTAATACGAGCTGTGTTGTATAGTAATTGATGGGGGGGATTGACTACTACTTCTACTACCGGTAATAGATATGGAAAATGTGCCATAATGCAGCACTTTGAGACAGCTCAATCTATAATTACTCTATACTTTAAGGGTATCAATTGAAATAGAAACTTATTTTGGAAAATTAAAAAGAGTTAAATCTAGATTTGGGTTATTAACACAGTATCAAATTGGAATTGGAAGTTACTTTAAACTTTACAGAGTTAAATCTCGGTTATAAGGACAAGTAAATTAGATTACTTAAAGTTATTAAAAGTTTAAGATGGAAAGGTTAGTAAAATATACAATAAAAATTATCAATAATACAGGTTCCATTTTATTCCATTTGATACATCATCTCTTTTACTAAAAGGTGTATTTCTTGTGGCGACAAAAGTCGTGACTGGGAACCAAATTGCTCATTCGACGTGGTTGCCACCAATACCCTTCTTCTTCTCTCCGCTCAGGCTTTTGTTTACGTTTTTAGAAAACTGGCAAACAAACAAAAAAAAAAGAGAAAAATACGAGGCAACCTCCTCTTCTGCCTTCCTTTTTTTTATTTGATTATACATTCTTCATTGAGCAATTTGCGTTTTCGTGTTGCACTTGACCCAAGGAGCCGGCAACAAGTTAAGACCGAGGACCGAGAAGATGCGAGGGCAAATTAAGCGAGGCCAGCAGCATCCCAAGGATAATGGTATTAATGGAGCACAAGCACACACACACACAGGCAGACAAAAGCGGGGTTCCTGCTCCCCCCAAAGGCATTTATTTTATGGCAAGAGCAGACGCGTGTCCATGTGTGTGCGTACGTATCCTTCGCTCACATCCGCACACATGCAAATAACAGAGGCGGCTGGCTGCTGGCTGCAAGAGCAAAGCGTAACCAAAACCAAACCAACCAAGTCGCGATTTTCATTCATAAAATCGAAGAGCCAAGGAAAATGGGCAGCGAAGGAGGCTGCGCTGCCGCGTCGCTGCTACCAATAACTCAAAAGGCGCGCGCATTTCAGCGCACTTGTGTTAATGTATCTGAAAGTGAAATCACCAAAAGGCAGGCATACATATACCGTGCCGTGCCGGGTCCGGCGCCAACTTCAAACTATTATTTGCCAGGGCACGCGGCCAGCTCCTCTGCCTCTGCCACAGCCGACGTTTCAGTCGCTGTCGCTGCCTCTGCCTGCTCAATTAAGTGAATTAAGTCTCGTGCCGGAATTTGCACCACCCAAAAAAATAAAAACCAAAAACAAAAACCCCACTACGAAGAGGAACAAAAACAACAACAACAGTAGCGACACATAACCATAAAGAACAATTAAAAAAGCAGAACAAGAAAGGGATATAAAGATAAGGCACAAAGAAGCGCAAAAAGGCTGCAACGAATTGCAAATTCCCTTTCATTTGGGCATTGGTAAACGGTAAACAATGGTTGGAACAGGTACAGGAATATATTATTAAACTAGAGAAAGGTTATAAGAGGTCTTAAGAATAGGACTTCCTCTTGAGATTTTATGAAAATATCTTTTACACCACTTCAATCTGTGGTTATTATAGTCAAGTGTTTTGGGAGTAAAGTGGATACATGTTATCAAATATTAATTATTAAAGTTATAATAATTATTAGTAACAGAATAAATGACCCTTTATGTTTTAGCCTTAAGAACCATTTTCTCAAACTCTAGTTTAAATTAGCTCTTAATGTAAATAAAATATTACCCGAAATTGAAAATCTACATAGAGAAAAATTAAGATTTTAAAGGTCTGACTTAAAAATTTTGATAAAAAGAACTATTTAACTGTATTTATAAGAGTCCAAAGACCTTAGTACGATGTAAAAGGAATTTATATCAGGTCCTAATTGTGATTGTAATGCAATTATACATTTCTGTACCAAAATAAAGTAATATTTATATTTATAAAAGTATTAAGCCAAACTAAACATTTATTCGACAATAATAAATATAGTTTCCCTAACTCCAATAGAGTACTTTCCACGGCTTTAGAGTTATTTTGGGGCTTACGAAAAACCAAACAAACAGCCCGGTGTATTCTCCATGACCTGAACGCATTGTAAAACTTTTCTTTACTGTCGGAAGAACTAAGAAATTAATACAAACTGCTCCGCGCTGCCGCCAACGAAAGAGAAAACGTAAACAGAGCAGTGACGCTGGCGCTGACGCTGACGGCGACGCCAAAAAGTTTGTTGCTGTTTTTCTGCGGGGGCGCAAGATGTCGACGGGGGGAGGTCGGGTCGGGTCTGGGCGGGTGACCAACGAGAGAGAGCAAGCGAGCGAGCTAACGAGCATGAGGGAGAGCCAAAAAAGAGCGTTTTGCATGTAATTAATTAAACGGCCCCAAAAGTCAGCTGTCTGCCGTCGCTACTACTGCTGCTGCGGCGGCGACGGCTGTCCAATTGTTGCGTTGCATTAGACGCAGCGCAGCGGCTTAGCCGGCGACAGCGACGCGACTGCGATTGCGACGCCGACTACGACGCAGGCTGCGGCTATTTAGCATATTGTGCGAATGTGTGCCAATAGATGGCGCTGCATGATGCTCTCACCCCCGTCACAAAGTGCGAGCGAGAAAGGCAGCGCTAGCCTAGACCGTTATGTTATGCACTGAGGGGAAATCAATCAAGTGAATTTTCCAAACAACAGTAAATATATTAACTAAAGGCATATTAAATGAAATATTTTTATGAAACTAGCTTAAGGCTTGACTTGAGCCATCTTAGGTTTAATGTCTACAGTTAAGCTTCCTCAAAAATAATAATTGCTTTTAATAGTAAAACTTAACGCTGAAAACATATTAAATTCCAAAGCTCTTTTCTCCCTGTGTTTTTTTGGGGACTGTGTAAGAAGGAGGTTAACACGGGGGCACTGGCCAGCAGGCTGCACGTGCAACTTTTGCATTGTTTACATTGCTCTGAATGGCAGCAGCCAGCATTGTTGTTCTTGTTGCCTTGGCTCTGCTGCTGCCATGTACCTTTGTTGTTATTCTTGTTGTTGATAACCTTCCCAACTCCGCTACTCGCATTAACCTCCCTCTAAGTTTGCATGTCATGGCAATGCCACGAAGCACCACACACCATACACTACCACCCCCAAAAGGCGGTGGGCGGGCGCACTCGCCCACGCATTTTGCCAATAAGCTTGGCACAAACCACATGTTGAGGCTACGCGCATTTCGCAAGATGCCTGATGATGCTTCTGCAGGTGCGGGGCATGCCACCTGAGTGATTCACCAATTGGCACAACCCACAAAAGCCGCCTTATCAAAAGACTTGGAATGAACTGAACTTGCTGTAAGTTCAAGTCGCTGATAAGACGATTCTCGGTATTGGGATTTCTTGGTATTAATATCAGTCTCATCGATCCCAATTATATTTGCAATTATTTTGATTAGTGTTTCATAATATAATATCGATTGATTTATTGCGTCACAGTCAATAGGATCAATCGAATGAATTCAGAAGAACGAAGATACTAAAAGTTGTGATAAAGCTCTATAACTATAACTATAGCTCTTTAGCCATAACTCCTTTATTTCTATTTCAGAATCTAACCAATGAATAGTGTAAAACCCTAATAGTAACTTCAGGATAGTATGTTCCAAGATTTTAAAACCTAAGTCTTAACACTTGTTTAGTTTCTTCTAAATGATCCTTTGAAAAATTGGTACTGTAAGATACTCAAGAACTCTTTAACCCTTAAAGTCTTACTGCGTATTTATCTACAAATTTCTTTCCCGAATTTTTTAGGCAAAACTCCCAAGACCTATGGAACCAAAGAAATATTCAACTAAAGAACCCATAGAACTATAGATTTTCAACTGTTAGGACAAACTAAAATATTCAATAATCTTCCTAATAAAACTATAAATTTTATAGTTAGATATCACTCCTTATAGAGGACTGTCGGGACTCACCTCAGTGCACATTTTCGGCTGGGCCGTTCTCAGTTTCACAACGTTTTAGTATCCAAAAAGATATGGATGAACGAATAAAAAAATGTTTCGCGTTGGAGTTTTGTATGTTCAGGATCGGATCCCGCTTATATCAGGACGGAGATCCCTGTCAGTCAGTCACTGGGCGTGGATGTGGACGCGGGCGGATCAGAGGGCGGCCAGCAGGTGTCCCGAAGGGAAGCGGGACGAGCAGGCATAGGAGCGGCCCAAAGCGGCATCACAGCACTGGGATGACATACTGGCACTACAATCTGTTTGTTGTTGTGTGTTCACTTTCTGGTGCTAAGCCAGATTTATAAAATATATTTTTATAATTTTGAATTGGGTATTTTTCGCACTCAGCACTTTTCCGGGAACGAGAACGAGAGCGGGCAACTGGAATTTTGATAACTTTGAATTACGCGCGCTGGCGTTTACGTCGTTTTCGAATTGGAGCTGACGGAGCGACCTGGCGACGTGGACCTCGCTACGCCGTGTTAAAATCACAAATAAAACGCTCGGCGCTCAAGAAGCAGGCAGCAGGCTGCCAAACGAAACGCCACACAGTCGCACACACTCACTCACCGCCGCGCGAGTAAATGCACCCCTGTACAAAGCACGGGCCGGAGCGAGGGCGAGAGCGAGAGGCAGATGTGTTGCTGGCTCGCTCCCGCGACGCGCACTTATGTAAAAAGCATTGAAACTGAACGAGTTTCTGGGCGCACAGCGGGGCTGAGAGAGAGCGGAAGGAGTGAGACAGAGAGCGAGAGCAGCACACACAATGCCAGCGGCATTGCCAGCTGCGTGCGAGGCGAGTCAGTCGGCGTTGCCAGTTGCGAGTTTCAGCCCCAGCAACGGAAGGCAAGGCAGAAATCCCAACAACGAAATAACGAACTACGAGGCGAAACGTTGTGCAAACCAAAAGCAAACCGAACCAAAACCAGGCGCCTTAGCCCGCCGGTTTGGATCGGTTCGATTGTGGGAGCGGGTATTCAAAAGATACCCAAGCAACCAACCAACCGTCGCAGGGTTGCCAGAGTGTGGAGTACAATTTAAAAGTTATTTTGGATAACTATTACTTGGTTTCTGAAAAGTAGTTGGGATTTTTTAATTAAGCGGGACAGATTTTTATATGGAATGGCCAGAAATCAATGTCCTCCATTCTTAACAATAAATACTATACTAATCTATACGTTAAAATATATGATTTTAAAACTTTTTAATGTGTAAATGGGGTAGTGATTTCAGTTGATTTTAATTCATAGTAATAAAAAAAGATTATCATTTAAATATGCAAAAAGCGAAGAGCTATGACTAATTCCTACTTATTAGTTTAAGCGATCAAGGTTTATATTAAGATAGTTTTATAGTTGTATTTTTAACTCGAAATTTTATATAAGTTTTATAAGAATTTGAACAAGAGCTCAATCTTATATGCAATATAGAACGAAATTTAAAAATATTTCATATATAACAAAGAATAAACAAAACCCCACGATCAACCCAGTTAACTTTCCCATATAAGTCAGATTAGTAATCCCCTCGATTGCCGACATATGGCAACGCCGTGGCGGACAAATGCTGACTAACAGTCTACACCAATACCAGCGAGCGAGTATCTCGCGACGTGCGAGTGTCTGTGTATCTGTGTGCGCTTGTCAGTTGGGATTTCGCTTCGTTTCGTTTCGAATCGTATCGCATCGTTCGTTTTCGTTTCGTTTCGTTTATATAAAGGTACATTTCCACACGCTGCATATAGAGATATATATGTACGTGTGTGTGTGTGGTATGCGGCGAAGACTAAAACTGAACCCGAGTGCCTGCTGCCGCCGCTCTCTCTCCTCTCTCCTCGCCCTCTCCCATTCTCTTTCGCTGCCTGGTGCTTTGTTGGAACATTTTTGTTTATTTCAGCGCTGCGCTCGTCGTATCTGTATCTCAGATGTTGGCTGACTGGTTCGCTTCGCTCACTCGCCGTCGCCGTTGCCGTCGTATCTGTATCTGCCAGGTACTTTTTGCTTTCGAGCTCATGGCTCGTACCCGTACCGCTGTCGCTGTAGCTGTAGCTGCTGCTGTTGGCTCTGTTGTTGCTTTTGCTCTGTGCTATTTTATACCGCCCAGATTGCTGCTGCTGTGCGAATTTCGCCTTGAAACATTATTATTTTTGTTGCCTCGCTATTCGCTCGCTTATCTCTCTTATTTGGCCCAAAAAGCGAACAGCAAGCAGCGCGCCAAATTCTAATTTGCCAGATTTTCGAAGGTCAGTCGGTGGCAGTGCAGGAACAGGAACCGTAACAACAGTCCGTCGCAGGCTGCGGACCAGCGCTGACTGATTGTTTTCAAGTTTGGCCGAGGCGCGCTTGGCTTGGCTTGGCTCGGGAATGGAATGGCAATGGCACCAAACCGAAACAGAAACCCCCAATCGCCAATCCCCCAACCCCATTCCCATTCCCAACTACGACAAAAACAATCTACAGCCGAAACCAAAGTCCCCAACGAATTTTGCGCCGTGCCGCATATTTTGCCGTATCCTGGCATAGCTGTAGCCTGCTGCCTCGGCCGCCGCTTCCGTCGCTGCCGCCTCTGTCGCTGATGTCATTACTTTACTTGCGAGAAATGAGCTTTATATTTTTTTATTCCCAATCGAACGGGGTACAAAGGTAGTCTCTAGTTCCGTTCCAGCTGATGACACGGACATGCAACTGGTCGGAGTGCTATCGATAGCTCCTATCCTTGTTATCGTTGTTGTCTTGAAGGCTCTTTTAATAAAGGATTAGTGACTATACCGGGGTATTTTTATATAAACTATGTAGTACACCTTGGCAGGGAATTTTCTGTTAGATTAATTCTATAATGGTGATTATGATCCTTCAGAAAAAGGTTCCATAAGTTCACTTTGGATATTAAAACTATGTTTTAAGGTTAAAGAAAACTGCTGTTGTAGTTTCTATAGTTTTTAATTTCAACAATTGGTGGTCTTGGTCCTGTGGATCAGTTGCACCAGCTTTTAAATATTTTGGAACGCTTTAATGAAGAGAAGCAAATCTAATTGCAAGCCCTATTCAATGTTTTCATTTCGTTTTCATATATCTGGATTCTAGCATCTGATAACAATTTGCGATTAGATGTCGAGAGAAATAAAATGTGATCGTGACCAAATAATCCTTAATTTAGAATACTCTTGTTTTCTTCGATCAACTTCTGATCGATCATCGCAAAATTACATAATTGGGAATGCAGAAATGGAACAAACAACCCCTGTTTACATTGATTCCGTTCCATTTCCCCATTCCCTGAGCAATCCCGGCGTCGAGAGTTCCGTTTTCCGTGCTCCACAGTGATGCTTGTTTAGTTTAATTCGTGACGCGATGCAGAGCAGCAAATAAATCAAAACAACAGCAACGGCGGCGGTGGAGGCGGTGATAAAAAATCGCTTTTCACGTGAGAGTAAAAGCTCCGAATGCTGCGCTGTCGGCGTCGTTGCTGCTGCTGCGTCGCATTGCTGCTCGGCGATTTGAATATGTTATGATGTTGATGATGTTGTTGCTGCTGCATGCTGCCCCTGCTGCTGCCCCTTGCGTCGCCAACTGGTTTTATTTGATTCTCTGTTTCTATTGCGTCTACTTCCGAGTTCAATGCAAGCAACGCGACGCGTCGCGGCGCAGTCAGCAGCGGCAGCGGCGTTGCGCAACCGCCCACACGCGCTACGCCTGCCGTTAGCTTTTGCAAATGTCTGTGTGTGTGTGTGCGAGGCTGCGTCGTGCAAATATTTTGCCAGCATTCGCTATTCACACACATGTACGACCCAGAGGCTGCGCCACCCCCGGCTGAGTGCCACCAAACCTTGCCCCTCTCACCACCCATCACCCCTCGAATTCCCAAAACGTGTCCGCTTTTTGCCGGCACGGCACTTACTCACTCGCAACTCGCAAAACAACACACATGTTGCTTCGGTTTAGATTTAGACGAGTTTTGAATGCTGCTAAATAAATGGTTGAATGCCGCAGGAGGAGGACACGGACACCTTTGTGCCGCCACCAGCAACATCTACATGCATGCATACATAGATACTACACCTGCAACATCTACGGCGGCAACAATAGCTTGGCGATCGTGTTGCAAAAACAGGTGGCTGCTTTGCATAGTCTTGCATCCGCAGTTGAATGTTTGGCTGCCATTGCCTGGTTAACTCCCTAACATGGTCAACTGGGAAGCTAAAGCTATAGCCACAAAAATTTTGAGAATCATTTACCGGATTATGAGAAATTATAGAAGATTAATATATGTATATACATATATAGATAGATATATATATATATATAGATAGATAGATGGATATATATGTATAGATGTAGATAGATAGATAGATAAATAGATTTATAGGTAGATAGATAGATAGATAGGTAGAAACAGGGTAGGTATAGGGCAATATACAAGTTAAGACTATACAAGGAGCATGTGGGGCACAGAATGTCAAACTCGTAGATCAGTCAAAGAACAACCTAAGCAAACGTAAACAAACTCTAATAAAAACCATTAACATTGTCATAAGTGTAAATCTTAACCAACGAATAATCGACTATGTGTAGGTTTTGTATTTGTACTTTTGTCCTACCAAAAAAGACTATATGTACACAGAAGTTGATGGAGTCAGAAGGTCCTTTAAATTATCTAAAAATATTTATTATATTAAGTTCTTTATCGATATAAAAAAGGGTATTGCCTAAATAGCATTACTATAAATTGTGTTACTTACCCCTCTCGCCCAAAATTTGGCCAACTTTAGCTGATAATAAAAAGCAATAATGATTGCCTTAACTATTTAAATCATAATTAAAGACGTTAGTTAGTTTAAGTTTAAGCATTATTAACTAGAAAATGGTGGAAACTTCGATTAGACACGGACCTCTGCCTATTTGCACTTAATATTTTAGATATTTTTTTCTCGAGGCTTAGCTTAATTTTTGACCAAACCTTTAAGAAAAGTTAAGTTTCATTAGTATAGTTAGTTAATATGATGTGTAGATATTTATGGGTTCTAATTACCCCACATTATTGTTACATTTCCTTCGCCATAAACTGTTGCTTACATTTTAATTATTCTCTTACTATTCCGATTTTTCTTAAAGGATTCATTACCTAATTACTGCTTGCATCATGCAGCCGTTCATATCGCCATGCAATGCAGTCGCACATTAAAAAAAGGAAAACAAAATAAAAGCCAGCCGAGCGAGCGGCGTTCAGTAATCGAATCAATTCCATGCCAATTATACAATCTGTCACCAGGAGCGGGAGGCAGGAACAGGAACAGGAGCTGGGGGGCAGGAACAGGACCAACGACCCTGACCGATACCGATTGCATCGGACGTAGACTTGCTGATAAGAAAGCATTCGGACAGGAAGCAGTCGCGGAACAATAACATGCCACAGCGAGTTGCAGAGAACTAACCTTCACTGATAAAAAAAATGAATCAAGGCCTACATAGAAAACTGTTTTAATTGTTAAAAGATTAGGCCAAAAAAAGGAGAAAGAAGAGTTTCATTATTTGAAATATTTTTTAAATTATTAAAGTAAGCAATAAATCGATCAATCCTACTAAATAGAAGTTGATAATTCTAAGATTTTATGCTGCTGAAAACACTTTATTAAATAATAGGTTTTTTTTAGAAATATTAAGACAGGATTAATAAACCAAAATTTGAAGCCAAAAATGATCTTAAAAATTGTAAGTCAGAACTAACCAAGATGTGAAGATATTGCGGCGCGAGTTATTGAAGTAGAAGAAATTAAAGCTACATACATACATATGTATGTATGTACATATGTACTGTATATTCATTAGACTCTAATGATTAGAGTGTAGCTTTGTGTAAAGAGTTTCTTGACAGTGTCAAAAATGTGTAAACTCATTTTTTTTTTGCATGCAAAGTCAAAAATTATGTTGTTTTTTTTTTTTTAAGTGTAAACAGTTTCTTGACATACTGTATATAAAAAACTTGATTTATAAAGCACATACATATATATGTACATACATATGTACATAGTTTGAATACGGAATAAGGCTACAAGCCTACAAAAATCAAAGTTTTCCAACTGATTAATTTAAGTTTAATGCACATAAATACATATTGAAATTCATCGTTTTATTCCGTAGATCCCTTAGATCTTACATCTTTTCCCACAGTGTTAAAACGTCCTGCATTTGAAACTAACGAAAAGAAAACATGTCAGCACTTGTTCGCTCGCCTGCTCGCGGTACCTATCGTCATCGTCATCGGACGATCCGAGCCATTCATTTCCGCTTTGGCCCGAGTTTTGTTATTGCTTCGCAGCAGGAACAACAGCAACAATAGTAACAACGAACGGCGCTGTTTGCCACAAAAGCGCCCATTCGGAACCGCCGAGCGAAGCGAGAAACTATTGCACCTGATTGCCTTGAAAAGCGGGCAAAAGCAAAGTCGCAGCGAATAAACAAAAAACAACCTGAAAAAGATCAGTTCGCGGCGAAATCGAAGTTCGCTGCTGATCGGTTCGCCGCAAAAAGAGAGTTCTTCTCATTCACTTCCTGCTCTTCCTCTTGCCAACTACAAAACTCAGCTGACGACAAGTTTTCGAAACTCAATTGCAGCCGATGTTGTTGTTGTTGTTTGCTGGTGCTGCTGCCGCTGGCTGAAAATTGCAGAGAAATTCCTTTGGCTTAATTAGCCTCTTTCGTTCGGGGCGAAAATATTTTTAAATGAGAAACGCACAGAAACGACCGCCAAGAAAGCGGCACAACAGCAATAACAACAAGAGACAGCAAAAGCAAGAGAGAAAGAGAGAGAGAGAGAGCAAGAGCAGGCGAGTGATAGAGGAAGAGTGTGTGGAACGGCACAGCAAAAACAACTCTGAGCTCAGAGCACAAATGAAACCAGTTTAGTTCATTTCGTTTCGTTTCGTTCATTAATTCAAAATTTCCATTTGAAACTTTTTTCCCTCTTCTGCCTCTGCTGATGCTTCTTCTTCTGCTGCTTCTTCTTCTGCTGCTTTATTTTGTGTGTGCAGAGCGCTCTTCTCTGTTGTTGTGCTGTCCGTTGCTCATCCCCGATTCCCAACAGCACCACCTCCCCCCAGCCGCCCACCACCCGTCCCGCAGCCCAACGTCATCGTCATAATCAGAGTTTTAACATTTTATGTACAGTGCGAGCACAGGCAACACTCGCTAAGAGCTACAATTCCAATGCTCTTAGCGATTGATTTATCAATTTGAGTTTAAAATATTAATAGAGGAAATCCGGAATTTATAATATCTACATTTTTTAATCTTTTTGAGATTTATAGATTTCCGAATCATTTGTGTATGTATGTTCTGTAATTTCAAATCCGGATATTAGAACCTAAACAGAAAAATGTATAATAGTAATAGATTGTTGGTCTTAAAATAAAAATATTTATTTTTTGAATTAACCTTTATTTAAATCAATTTGAATTTAAAACATAGTTTGAATTTAAAACATAAATTTAAATAACTAAAATTATTAAATTAAATTATTAAAAAACTGTGATAAGAAACTAAACTTTTAAAATGAGTGTTTTAAAAAAGAAACAAAGATCCGAATTATACTATTATAATTATTTCTTTCGAAAACAGTGAAACCCTGCCAGTTTCCACTGTATTTATACACTCCCCCACACACACGCCTCATACTCACATAGGATAAGAGAAGCAGAAAGAGAGATAGGGAGCGAGGGCCGACGACCAAAGCTCGTTTTCGTTTCGTTGCCGACGAAGTTCGTTCGTTGTTCGTTCTCTCCCACAATCGCAGTGCTTGACTCACACCGCTCGCCGACCGCCTGCTATATACACATAACCTACAAAAATATATAGCTACAGCCTGTACATATCTGTAGGTTTGTATGCGCTGCTCTGCGATATTTGTGCGGCGCATCGTGTGCGCTGTCAGCGGCAAATGGCTTGATGGCCGTATACTCGGTGTAAGGGCGGGGGCGGTGGCGGGAGCGGAAAGGTGCGGAGGGAGCGGGTAGCGGGACATTGCAGGCTGGTTGGCAGACAGGCGGCATAACATCAGCAGAGGCAGAGCAGCAAAAGCAGCAACACAAGTGCACAGGGTTGCCAGGCCAGGCGTTTGGCTATACGACACGGCATTGAACCCGGGGTCTCATGGAGCCCAGATTGCGGGTATTTTATAATGAGTTACTCGGAACTATGAATCTGATTGTGATAGTTTTTATACTTAATATTGTGAATTCGACAATTTAACAAATATAATATTAAAGAATTTGATCAAGAAACATTTCTTGTAAAAAATTACATTGGTGGTATGATTTATAAAAAATTAGAAGTTTTAATGTAAAGTATACAAACATAGTTTTAATAAAATCTATAGAGGATGTACATATATTTTACATGAATTGTTTTTTAAAGATGTTTATAATTATTATTACAAATTCACACATTATTTTTTCTAAAATAGTTTTTAAAATATCAATATTTTGGTATTCCCTATATCAACCTGGGAACGGAGTTTACCAATGTATTTCCTCTGTCTCTTCTGCAACGCTGGCAACCCTAGCTGACGTAGTATCGGGTTTTATATGTATGTACATGCGCTGACGCTGTCACGGCCTCTGCCCGCTTCCCTTCCTTTTTCCTCCCTCGTTCATCCGTTGTTGCCTTCTCTCAGTCCCCCACCCCTGCCGGTGCTTCATCCACTCATTCTCGTTTCGTTTCGTTCGACCGTCGACTTTGGGACTGAACGGCGAACCAACCGACAAACCGACCGACTGTCGTTCGCCTCGGCGCGTCGTCGTATGTGGGAACGAAATAATACCTATAAAAAAATTCTTTTTCCCTCGGTTTTTTGCCCCTGCTTGTGCTGGCTGTGCTGTGCTGCTTCTTCCCCAGCTCCCGGCTCTGGGCACAGCGACAACGAAAAAGAGAAAGACTTGTGGGTAGAAAACCAACAAAGTACGACTATAAAGTACGACAACGACGTCGGCGAGGGGTTACGAAACGAAGGGGGCTGTGGGGGCGGAGGCGAACAGAAAAAATTTAAGATGCTTTTGCTGGCTGAAGCGAACTAAGATCTGTTTGCAACCGAGGAGAGCGCGGCTCTGTAGAAACATGTTGAAATGAAATTGCTGAACGGCGAGGCGAGTTGAGTTGAGTGTCAGGATGGAAGGAAAGAAAGAAAGAGGCCCCAGCGTAATGGGTCTCTGCTGCAGTCGCTGCCGCTGCCTCGGCCGCTGCCACCGGCGCTGCTGCTGCGGGGGTGGGCAAATGTTTGGGCAGCATTTTTGTATTAAAATTTGATGCGAGTGTGAAGCGACGGAGGCGGCTGGGTTTTTGTGTTTTTTTTTTTTTGCTGGTTGTCGCCGTCGCATCCGAGAAACTTTGAACATGTTCGGTGCGCTGGTGGCCGTTGTTGTTGTTATTGTCGCCTGTGCTAGTTACTCGAAATATCAGCAGAAAAAGGAGGAGGTTCACCCGATGGGACCGAAGCCATAAATACCCTTGCGAGCGGTACACAAAGATTCCGTTTTGGCGGACACTATGCAGGATCTGTTAAAAGTCCTATGGAAGTGATGGTGTTCGATTTACGGATGCTGACTAAAATATGTTATAGGACCATATAACATTTTAAATTGAGTTTTGTTCAGTTCCTAAATATTATACATAATATATATTATATATTTTGTCAACAAAATGTGTGAAAATGAAATTACATTAGTATTAAACTTAAATAAAACATGTATCTTTTAGTTTCACTTCCTTCCTTTTTTGTAGTTCCCTAATTGTCTGTTAAAGGTAACCTCGGCAATGCTAAGTGTCAAATATCTTTGATAGTAGTTTTTTTTTCATCATTGATATCGCACCTTTTTGTCAATAGATGGTTTATTTTTAAAAGAAATGTTAGCCCAGCTTTTGAGAAACCGAACCCTAAATTTCCGATCTGTAAGATTCTTTGTTGACAATTACTATTTAGACACTTAAAAGTAAATATTATTTTTAATAAGTTAACGGATAGAAACATTTAACAACCTTAAAATCCTTTTGATCTGGTTTTCTGGTTTTCGTCAAAAAAAAAAACTATAATATTATCAATTTTTCTTATTCTTACAATATATTCCCACATTTTGTAATCATGTTTACAAGGATTCTTTTCTCACACTCAAACTAGAGTTTACGTTAAATTTAATTTTAATATGTTATAACTATATAACTATATTTATATGTAATACTATCTACTATACTTTGGCAAACCTGCAGGTAAAATGTAATCTGCAAAAGCACAGGGCTAAGGGTAGGGGTAGGGTGCCCATTAAACATCGATTGACCTATTCAACAGTTTTATAGATCATACTATCTATTGTCTCTTAGCAAACCTCTGGTTAAAATTTTATCTTCGAGTTAGGGTAAAAAGCGCTGCAGGTTTTTGGCAAATTTTAGTGGGGCTATGGCTATGTGGCCATGTGGATGTCGAGATGTGAATGTGGAACGCCGAGTCGAAACAGAGCGAACGGAATGGGTGCGATGCCAGCCAGGGACGGGACCAGAGATGGGGGAACGGAGACAGACACCGAGATGTTGGATGCTGGTGCCGATGAAGACGCAGATTCAGATTCGGGCCCCAAGACTAAAGCGACCAGCTGTTGGCCTTGTGCTCGGCGCGGCGTTGCTGGCTGTGGCTGGCATTATTTTTGGAGACTCGAATCTCGCTCTCTCCGCTGCCGCTGCCTCGCCTTCGTGGATGTGGACTGGATGATGACTCGATGCGATTGAGTAAAACTTATCCAAACAACAACAAAGGCATTAATAATGTTTGTGTTCGGCGGCGCTGGCTATTTTTGCCCGATCGACCGACCGCTCGTTCGGTTGGAATTGCGACTGTTGAAATAATCGTGGACTTCTTCCCCTTTGGGGCCACAGCAGCACACCACCATTGATGATAACTAAGATCAGGTGCAGCCGCAGTCAGGAATCAGGAATTGAGTTGGCCTGCAATGGCTAATAGTGGGGTTTCCCATTGCATGATTGGGCGCTGGAATCGTTTCTTTTATTAGTATAAGCGTTCTTTCGTTTTGGTTTTTGGGTCATCACGAAAATAGATCGTTATGCGAAGTATCTCTATATTGAAGTGAGTGCAATGAGTTAAATTCGAAACGTATCTGTATCACTTAAATACAGACTAAACCCTATAAAAAATAGCTATTTATCTCTTAAAATGTTTAGATTAAAAATTACAATTTACATGGGTTTTCCTAAGGTAAGAACTAGGGATGTCGGAAATATATCAAAATATCAAAATATCGATATTTTTTCTCTTAAAA
>JAEIIL010019580.1:0-11968 GCA_018905715.1 Drosophila lini
CTCCTTCTCTGCGTTGCAAACTTCTGACTAAAATTATAATACCCTGCAAGGGTATAAAAACGAAACATAAAACAATCGATATGAGGACTTTTTACATCACTCGTCTCAGAGCCCTTTGTCCAAAATTGAAGTTTATTTCCAAATTTGTAATAATATAACTAATGTAATATAAAGAAAAAGAAAATCGAACAAAAAATGTGTCTCAAGGGTTTTTGCGGTTATTTTTCCCTCTACCTTGGCTGCGTTTTCATCGGAGTTGCGGGCGTGATTGTGGCGGTGCTGGTTTTTTCCGTGGCCCTCTTCGAGCTCATAAAGGACCAGGAGCAGGCGTTCTACGTCAAGATACTTGCGATGGTATTTGCCCTGGTCTTTGGCGTGGGCAGGGTATGCCTGCTCTTCGGCACGACGTGGGTAAGTGTGAGATCCTGAGCATACGGTTGCCGAGTGTGTCTTGGGTCCCACTTTCGTTTTCCATTCGGCAGGACAGGTGCTGGGCCATCCTCTTTGCCTTCATCATTGGTCTCGTGTCCTTCGCCCTGCTGATTGCTACGATGGTGTTTTTGTGCATGATGATAAAGGAACCTGTGTACTATTTGATCGGCTCCATCCTGGCCATACGTAGGTGTAGTTTTCATGTTCACCCCGATTTTATATGGCTGTATTACCCTTAGTGGAGGTGTACAATCTGTGGCTCATCCTCTCCACCTGGTGGTGCTGTCGATCTTGCACGCAAGACTGCTGAGAATTATTGTTTATTGTTATTTTTTAATGATTTAGCACAGTATAAAAGTTCTTTAGCCCGGACACAAACCTTCGGTCGATGTTCGTTGCTGGTTCGTTCGAGCGAGGTTCGTGTTGGAACGAATGGTTGCGTATCTGCCAGATACAAGATACGGCGGTGGAACGCCTTACGATCGTGGCGGCAACTCCAAGTCAATCCCCAGTCGCGCAACCGGCCATATGTCGTTCCCGGAGCGCTCGAGCTCCCCCAGCGCGTGATCGTGTGTGTGTGCGTTTCGTCGTCGATTAAAAGAAAAGGCAACCAGAGCGAGCGAGGCAAAAATATATATAAGAAATATAAATAAGAGAAGTGTACCTGTGTGAGCCTCCACGGCTGTGTTGTTGTTTTTGTTTCACTTGGCGCAATTAGAAGTAACGGTGCGAAGGTGATTTGCACGGGAGAAACTGGAAAATCAGCGAGGCGCGATCAGTAATTTCTGTGAATTTTCATTTTGGTTTTGTTTTCGTTTCGCAACAAGTGAGAAGACCCATCCGAAGCCATCCATTTAATTCAATCAACGATCTGCGCGATCAACCTGAGGCCGTTGCCGCGTGTGAGGTGAGGCTTGGCTCGGGCGTTCTAAGCACAAACAAATGCTAAATACGAGAATAAACGAAAACATATCCAACGGATACAAGTTCGCGAGCCGGTTTAGTCATCATCCCAGAAGCCGGGGAGGCGAGCAGCACAGCTTTGAGATACATTCACGCTCCTCAACAGCTGTTGTTGGCTGCAATGCCACCGCACCTGGATCCCCATATTTGCCCTGCCTTGGAGCCTCGCGATAAGATATCGCTAAATACCAGCTAAAAAAGAAAAAAACCAAAAGGAAAATCAAAATAAAAGCGACGGAAAAGAAGGTGGAACGACGCGAAAAATCGCAGTGTTCTCGGTGCCAGTGTTTAAAGTTAAATCGCGCGTTTATCTTATCGGCAGTCGGTCATTGATTGAGCTTTGCCTTTCCGCTCCCAGTCGGCGGTGAAGTCATTCCTTTAGATACAGTATCTACACGCTACGATATCTAATGCAGCAGCCATAAAGGCCCAAGTCAGCAGTCTCTATATTTAGACCGAGAGCCGAGAGCCGGGGAAAACCCAAACCGAGCATACCAAAAACCAAGACACTCGTAAATCAAGCCACTGGAGAGGACCAAGATGGACATAGAATCCGATTCGGACACCTCTGAGAGATGGGAGGACTTTTTTGGTAAGCGGGCGGGATCACTGAACTCTTTTTTCGTGCAGAAGACCACTGACATGACTCAAAAGGCACCGAGAGAAATATATCTGTCCTCTCATTCATAGAATTATGATTTTTATGTCAAAGATATTTGAGCTGTAAGAGATGCCTTCAAGTAATTTATTTAATATTTTTTTTATTCAAAAGGATTTTTCGTTTTATTGTTTCTTTAAATAAACATCTTTGCTTAACTTTAAATTAATTGTAACAATCAATACATACAAAGATCCCAAATTAAAATGAAATCTATTCGGACAATTTTGGAAAAGTTGAAAGTTATGGGAGGATTTATATTTGTTTTTCGCAAGCATTACAATTAATTAGTTTAATATCAAATTCTCTACGCACTTTTATAAGATTTCTGGCTATGATAAAAAGGCTTTAAATATTCAGATCCGAGATATTTACCTTCAGCAGGGGAATTTTCTAAAATTGACTCACTTATGAACTCAACCCAGCTTAATGGTTTCCCTTGGCGGAATGTGACAAGTGACAATCGTGATTTTTGTGAAAAACCTTATCCCAAGCTGAGTTTCTTTCTGTGTCGCCAGATTCTACGCATTCCCAAAGAACTCCCGATATGGACATGCGTGCAAGAACAGACCATCGTTTTGCCTTTCTTTGGCTGGACTTGGACTGGACTTGGCCGGACGCGATTGCATTCGGTGGCTCCGTTCCGTTCCCATAACTGTACAATAGGGGGGAGAGCGAGAAAAAATGAAATAAAATAAGAAATAAGGTAACAACCCACTGCTGAGTGGTGGCATTGCGTGAATTTTGCGGTGTAACGGGTTCGCTTTGTTTTTGCATTCCGCTTTGCCCACAAAGTCCGAATCTTTTGGCATTATTTAAGCGCTCGAAAAGTCGGCCGTAATGAAATTTAATGATAATACATAATTTCGGGCTTTTGACCCACATTACCATACAAGTGTGGCCAAGAAAGGGTCCGTCTGTGTGTCGGGATTTGCAATTTATGCTTTGGGGCGGCGGCAGCTCCTCCATGCGGTTTGCTGACCCACTTTAATTGTGACGATTCCGATTTGCCTCAGTCGCAGAGCCCTGCTCAGTCCTCACCCTCACCCTCACCATCACCCTGGCATTGCATTTGTTTTCCTCCTCGCCGAAAGCGTTTATTCAATTAGTGCATTAGTCACAAAGTCTCATTTAGCCGAGCGTGTATATCGGGGTTTTTCGTTGACGTTCTTCATGATAATTGCATGTTCGCGAACAGAGCGCTGTTAGATAAGGTTGCTTTTAATTACTGGGCTCTGTTAGTTAACCCTTGGTTAAAGCACAGATTAAATTTGACAAAGAGAAAAGGTACTTGCCCTTGGCACTCTTTGTTAGTTCATTTCAGGTAAAATCTATTGTGAGATAAGGTAAAACTGTTTTACAAGCTCTTAGATAAGATTACCCTTGGCATTTAACGACAATTTAAATCGAGAGCTAGTGGCTGTTATACAAAGCTTCCCCTGGCTACTTGGCTTTGTCAACTAACTCCAGGTTAACGCAGGTTATATATTACAAATAAGAAAGACATACTTAAAAAAGAATTGGAAAGTTATGAAAGCTGTTAGATAATGTTCGTAGCTAAAATACTGTTACTTAACCCTAGCTTAAAGGGTGGGTTTGACAAGTTAGAAATTCTTCGCGGCTGTTAAATAAGTTTGTTTGGAATAGACAGACCCCAGGTTAATGCTGGTGTTGGATTTAACACGTAAGAAAGCTAGAGTGAAAAGGGTTTAACTTTAAAGACTGTGTTAGCCAAGGTTTTAAACATGAAATTAATTTTTATCAGAATTTCTTTAATTTTTGCTTGTTTATTAGGGTTTTTTTTTTAATAAGAACTAAATATGTGAGATATGCTAACGTCATGCAAAGTACAAATTAATAATAAGCAATATATATTTCAAGCACACTTCAAATGTATTAATAAAATGAATAATATTCTCCAGAAAATATATTTTTATAGAATTTCATTCAAGTTTTTACCCATGAGTTTAAGCAGCACGCGTTATATGATTGATTATTGAAGTAGAGGCTCCAGTAGGACCCAGTGCAATCCGGCTCTTGGGGCCTTTGTGATATCAATTATTGAGCTACTTTATGAGTAGTCTCTTGGCTCTCTCTCTCAATGAATCATATTGTGCGATTGGACGGCGGTAACGAGGCAATAAAGGGCCTGTTCTCCCGATCTCCCCCAGCTTAGGGGGTAAATACAAAAGCCCCCAGAGCAAGAGATAAAGACTCGGGCGCGAGTGGCTGACATTTGGAAACGACCACCGAACGTGACTCCATCTGGGGTCTGCTGCAGGTCCAGATTGCATCGGGACCTATAAATAGAACCGCCGAAAGATATCGCCGGCAGTTGACCGCATGGCCTATCAAATGTCACCAAGTCTTCAGTCCCCGGCTCTTTCTCTTCACATTTTGCCTCATGTTTGCCTCCTCGATTTTCCCCCGACAAACAAACAAAACGGAGGAGAGATATTTTCGGTTTGTTGGCTGTGGACACAAGTGTATAGTGTGTTCGGGTCAAGTCGGTGGATTATTACCTCTCATAACTGGGGAGTGGAGTGGAGAGGGCACAACCGCAGACACCACGGGAGTCGGAGTCTCCTCGGCTCATTCGATACTGTCGCCGATTGCGATCTGAAGAAACCTTTCTGGCCTTTCTGCGGTTGCGTTGCCCTTTTTCTCGTTTGTGACATTTATTCGACGACTGGCCTGCGTTTCATATTTTGTTTATTCAACAAATACTTATAGATATAGATATCGATGGTCGACGGAATAAGGAGTTGATAAGATTGCCCCGCAGCTATTTATTGACTCTCTGATAGTGCCGACAAGGCCAGAAGTTATGTACTAGTCATGGGCATAGGCGGTGTAGTCGCAATTGAAATTCCAAAAATGTTAAGAGGTCAGTTTCGCACTGCTCCACTTCCGCTGCCGCCGAAGGGCATAAGGTCTTCTCTTAATTAAGGCAATTTACGAGGTTCAGCGAATTGACCAAGAGTTCGGTTTCATAATCGGTCGGCGGGTTCATTGGCCAATTGGATGTTAATGCCATTACCTCATCAAGACTCTGTGGGGGAGTCAAATTCAGATCGGAAAGAGTTGTCAAGTCGAAAGGGAAGACTTTAAAAATAAAAAAGAATCATTAGTTGGGTCTTTATTTATCCATGAAAACTCTTGAAAATATAGATACCTGTTGGATTTGTAACTTTAAAGTTGGCTAAAGTCTGAACCGAGTTGCAACCTGGCCATCAGTCTTACCCCTCTAATTGCCTAAACCTCAGCCCCAGCTCCAGCTACAGAGACTTAGCCAGACTGTTGTATTTTGAAGTTGGAGCTGCAGTTGAAGTTGAAGCCCAAGTCATATCCCAGAACCAGACCAGACCTGAAGTGATCTGTGTGTGGGCTGGCTGTCTGACGGCTGTCGACGTCCATGGAAGTTCTCTCAGCAGCAACGATATAGTGAGGCCCTCGACGGTTCTCTAATTGCATTTCGCTCAGTGCAAATACTGCCATTGTGGGCGTTGCAGAAGGTCGTAAAACCCGGGTATTGTGCACGCACGTCCCAAAAGGTTTTCCTCAATGGAGCTTGATAGTGTCTGTCTAGCCACATATGTATACTCTTAAACCTTAATTGGGAGTTTAAAATTCGGATAACGAAGAGGTACTTAATTAATTAATGTTTGTCATAAACTAATACAATAAAGGGTTAATAGATAACAAACCTTTAGGGGAGTAGAAACCTAATAAAATTAAATAAGATATAACTTCCTATAAGGTATAATTAGTGTAACAATTGGATGCTTTAAATATATTTTAGTTTCTTGTAGTTTACAAAATATTAAATGAGGAGAGTCAGGAGTTATATTTTCCTATTTTTGAAAAGGTATTTAATAATTTATCTACCTCGATAAGGTCTGGTACATTCTTTTTAAATATATTTTATCTATTAACGAATTCTGTGGCACCCTAGCTATTTATTGGCACCTTAAGTTTCTAGAAATATAAAAATGCTCAAAAAATCGTCCATAACGAAAGGGTATTCAGTTCTTAGGAGCAGTGCTTCAAAGAGCCTGGCGCATTTTTCGTACTTTTTATGAGCCGCTGTTGGGACTCCGGCCTTAATGAACGCTCTTGCGGCTTGGCATCGGCATCCATCCCGCTCACAATTCTATTTGGCAGCAGATTTACAACTTCCTTGCCAAAATGCCATTTGCTTTGGCAATTTACGCCCACCGCTGGCGGGATAAGCGGGCTAAGAGGGGGCTATGCATGGGCACCTCTGACATGCACTTAAGCCGCTTAGAACCCACATGCGAGTATATGGTGTGAGTGTGTGTTCGGGTTACTCGCATTTCGGGTATCGATAGGCCCGGCATGATCGTGAGTCATGAGCTTTAATCGAGAAAAGAGAGTGACGGGTGAGCTTGTGAACAGTTATGTTCATATCAAGCTACGTTTCTAGTGAAAGTCATCGCTCTTGTCACTGCACTCTCCCGCTTACTCTCTTTTTCCTACTCTCCCGATTCCCCACCTTCTTTCCATTCCATTTCACTGAGCAGGCACGCATGCTCAGTCCCCCCCCTCTTACTGCAGCGAAATGCAGTGGAGAATCTTTCACGCTTGGAGACTTTGCCCTCTCTCGCCATCTCCCTTGCTCTTGGTGGCCTGCCGTTTAAGCCGTCTCGCTCTCGCTGACACACTTTCGCTTTCATCGAATGTACTCTTCGATTGCTGACATAATGCTTCTCGATTTGCATTTAATGCTGAACGATTATTAATCGGTTCATGGAGAGAAAAAATGTTTATTACTTTCAAGATTTTATTTATTAAATTTCAAAAAACTTAAGTAAATATTTGTTGATATTGTATTTTCTCTATAAGAAATATTATAATAACATTTATTCTGGCACTACAAATAAGATAATAACTCATTAGAAATCGTCATAAAGTATTTTTATATAAATTAAAAAGTCCTAATTGCCATCTTAAATATTTTTACATTTTTGTGTGACTTCACTTATTTTACGTTTTTTTATGACATTTTCAGACCCCAAGGCTCTATGTGTGTAGTACTCCAAATGTGAATTGATAAGATTGCATTGAAGATTAACGCATTCATTCATACTTAAATTTAGATTTCCACATTTTTCGATGAACATAGAAACACAATGGCTGTCAGTTGTTCGTTTATTTGATCGTTAAATCTACAAATGTCGGCTCGTTATTTCTCTCTTTTTTCCCAGATGAGGCGAAGCTCCATTTCTTTGATTAATTATCCCCCATGCCAAACGAAATGGGGTCATTGCAAATGCCAAAACCAAGTCAGCGGGAGTTGGAGTGAATGTGCCTTGGGGGGTATCAATACACTAACTTTCTTGACCGCATATTTCGGCCAACAGCGGGGGGTGGCCTAAAACCGGAGTCAAGGTCACTTGCGATCACATAAACACTTTCTGCGCAGAAAACTTTAAATGTATTTTTATTTCTACTAATTGATTTACAGCTGGGTGACTCACCCCAAAAGCTTTTATTGCTGAAGTCATTAAATAGCAACAAAAAGTATATTTTCGTTCTTGCCATAATAGCGCATTCCCGGCACTTGACCAAGTTCGAACAACTAAAAGCCCAAAATAGCCAAATAAATAAATGGATACTCACTTTATATTTAAGCAGCAAAATGAAGACGAAAAAGGCAATTTTTTTCTATCGATCATCGATCGGTATCGATCTTAATGCGATTCAATGAGCTTCCGCATTGCCTTAGATCTCGCTAGCTTTTATTGCGAAAATACATGTGTATAATCAATGGAAATTTGTATATAATTTCCATACAATAGAGAAGCAGTGGAATGTTTTCCATTGGAGAGTATTTCAAAGTATCGGCACACTTATACTTCTTTTTAATATACTCGTACCATTATTTGAATTTAATTATTGCTGCAACCAATTAAAGTCAACGAGTCAAGCGGAGTCAACTATGACATTGATCCGTGGCATTGAATCTTCCGACTGTCTTACAGTTCTGAAACGCACTGTACCGCACAAATACCACAAGCACTTGGGGTGTAACGAAGTTTACGAGCCGACAACCTTCAAATGTCAGCGACTGTTTTACATTGAGCCTCTGCTTCGAGCCCAGAGTTTAGGTGTAAAATGCAAACGTACGGGTTAAACAATAAAAAAAGTATATAAATAAAAAGACTGAAACAGAAATTAAAAAATCAAAGACCCCAAAAGCGGAGTGTCTGGGAAATTCCGTTCGAAAAATGCAGTCTCTCGTTACGTTGTCTCACATTTCACGCCGTTGTTGTCGTTGTCGTTTGCAAATCAAACAAAGCCACAGTCTGGACATTGTTTAAATATTCATGTGCTGGCAAATATTGTTTACCTTTGGCCAAACATACCTGGGCAAATACAGCTGTTTCGGCGACAACCAGCACCAGCTCAGAGCCAAACCAAAACAACTTGCGTTAGAATTGTGTGTTTGTTTTGCTCTCAAAAGCCGAACGAATGCAAAATTCTCTGAACCAAAAAATCACTAAAAAATATGTGTGCGGTTGAACAGGTTTGCTATTTTTTGCGTTTTTATTTTATCTCTCTGGCTTGTTTGGCGCAAAAGTTCAACAAAATTGAGGCGGGGAAAAAAAAAAAATAAAAATAAAATGAAAGAGAGCGAGGGGGAAAAACGTGAGCAGCCGTGAAAAGCAAACAATGAGAAGCGAGAACCTGAACTTTGCTCAAGCCAAATCGAAAAAGCTGCTTACGTAAGATCTTTAAACGCGGCTTTGTGCCCAAGAAAAGAGAACAAATTATATTGGTAACCGATCTTTGGGCAGTGAAGAATTACATTCCTCGTTAATTACAAGAAATATGACTGGTAATTAAGATTTCGGTGGCATTGAGAAGCCGATTATTTGAGCTTTGAGCTGGCCTCAAGGCAGCAATTTTCCTAAATAACTATAGTTCTTGATAATCATTTTTCTGGATCTATTATACGGTTTATATTCTCTTTAAATTGTTTATTAAAGTATAAGTAAAATTATTTCTCAAATTAAGCAATCGATCTTTAAAAAAAGAACATAAAAAGAAGATGACTGATAACTTTCATTTGTTATGATCACTTAAATCTTCTTAAAAGAAATTTCCCAATCATAGTTTAATGTGTGATCTTTTAGTTGTTATCGAAAAACAGGTAACATTCCCCAATCACAGTTTAATGCGTGATCTTTTATCGATATTTTCTTAATTACCCCACAAAGGCGATGACTGATCACTTTCAGTTGCTATCGAAAATAGCAAAAAAGGAAATAGTAAAAACAAACATTTCCCAATCATCGTTTAATGTGTGATCTTTTATCGATCTTTGATTCATGATCACCGGCAGATGACGGTGATCGCAGGCATTTATAGCGCTGCTCTTTGGATCCCGAGTTTCCAGTTTCTCGGGGCACTTTTGCACCCAGGCCACGCCCCTCTCACCCACGCCCACCTGCTAAACGCCAGTATGGGAGATATTTTTGCATAATTTTCGAATTAAAAACTAACAGAAAAGCGTGTTTGCATAATGGCATTTCCTAACGGCGATGACTCTATAACCGAACGGGCGCTGCAGAAAAATGCAGAAAGAGTGCCGAATTTGCATAGAGAGGCGTCTGCCAGCCAGATTTATGCCGAAAAAGCGGCGACAATATCGATGGATGGCGCGTCCGATGGTGGAAACACGGTAAAACTGGCTATAACCTGCCAGCCATGGCCATATCACTCAACGGTCTGTTTGAGCAATCTGCGTGATCAACACACGACGCTAATGTACAGATCATGAGCACTGATTGCGCCTGCTGCATGAAAATCGGAAAACTCGTTGTCGTCTGCACTCTGCACGGTCTGCCGTCTGCCAACTGCTGTATATGTATATATATATGATCTCCAGTAACTTGTTCTCCGATATAATAGTCATGATCATCATGATGATCGCCGCTCGCTCGCTCGTTCTCTCTCCTCTTATTAATTTCCTCCACAATCTGGGCGGCATATCATGTCAAAAATTACAAAGACTCGCTTGTTCAGAAAGAGAGAGAGAGGGGTCAGCTCCTCCGGCTCCATCTCCGGCTCTAACTTGGTCCAGTGCTCATACAGCATCCAACGAGTGTGTGCAGTTCGAAATTTATGAGTTTGCTTTGCGTACCGACGCCGCTCTAATTAATTCGAACGATCGGAGCTTCGGGGCCCATGACCTGTGCACCCGTTTCCCCATACTCCCGGAATATTTGCCTGGGAAATTAACGCCGCGCCTCTTGAGGGCTCATTAAAAAATGGCAAGCAGCGTGACCGGCCTTACGGATACCCTCTAATTTTTCATTAAGGCATTGTCTGTTATAGAAAGTAATTGGAAAAATATATATAAAATAGTTTAGGTACTAAATAAAATTCAGGGGAGGTAGTTATATTTAGTGACCTATATTTCTATATATAATTTTTAGGGAAATAGAAAGGACTCCTTTTAGATCAGACTTAAGTCAAGTTTCTATTCCATTTCAACTTATATTTATTTTTATAATTAGACTGAAATCAGATTTTATTTGTTTCCGTGCACAACCTTCACCTTCGCTCTAAGCTGGGCCCCAAAAACACATTTGTGTATCGCTGACTTGTGGGCTTTGTAATTTAAATGAATTTGTATTTAACAACATTATTCCGCGTGATGATGGGGCTGGCATTGGCCAACGTGGCGTATGATTTTAATGATGCCCGGCCAAGTCTAAGGTTACACCGCGCGCCCATTGTTGTAATTCGAGTCGGTTCTCAAGTTCGCTGGCTTCGGATGGATTTCCTACATTCATTCCGTTGCGATTATTGAACGATTACGCCGGGGGCTGGCGGCCAATCCATTCGGCAACAAATTGTGCGGACATGCGGGAAAAATGTGGAAAAAAGTGAAAGACTTACTTGGTCGTGATAACACGTATTCCACAAACAAGGCGCGCATGCGTGGTGCAGCCTGCTGCCACGCCCCCCGATATTAATGCAACTGCAAGTTCAGATTTAGTTTCTTTTTTCGTTGTGTTTTTCGTAGTTTTTTCCTTCATCTTTGGCACGTCTCTGGACGCTCGGAGTCGAGGCAACACCCACTCGATATGACCGGCGGAGGTTTATCTCTTCGCGGCTCGCTGCACACTCTCATTTGGTGGCACTGCCCGTTTTTATGACCTCGCCAAGAAAAGCAGAAAATCGAACAAAAAACCGGAGAGAGAAAAAAAGGAAAAGATCATGGTTACGCCTCTTGAGTCAGGTGCCCCGAACAAAAGCTCGGATTTCGGTTTAATGGCCCGGCTAAGGCTTGTACACATTTTTCTACTTTTTTTTTTTAACGGCCAGCATATACATAAATCCCAGACGCGTTTGGCTTAACCCATTTGGACACTTTGTTGTCCACAGAAATAGAGAGATCCCAATAGGTCTTGTAAGACCTTATCTATAGAATCACACTTTCCAAAGCTCATGTTAAGCGCTGGGAATTTGATTTACAAGACCCATTTGAATTCATTACCGCCAGGATTATTTATGGGGCCACATTAAGGTGATAAACTTGAGACACCCAGCTGAGAGACATCAAGTTAACCCTTTTGGTAAGATTGTGAGCTAGATTTGGTTAATTTTGATTGTAAATATCAATTAAAATAAATTGGGTAATATTTAAGAGGAATTTCTGTGAAATTTACGTCATAATTACTCAATAATAAATCAAATAAATAACCTAAATAGCTTTTTACCCAATGGATAAATGCTCTACAATCATTACTACATTTTTTAAAGATGGGAAATACTTTAAAAAGCAAAGCAATGCAATTTTTCATTAACCTTTTAAGTGATATTATAACTGATGTAAGTCCTTCACTGGATTATTCAATTATTCAATATATCACAGCTCGT
>JAEIIL010019596.1:0-17063 GCA_018905715.1 Drosophila lini
AGCGGGTTTTATAATTAAAAATGTTCTGAATAATTAAGAATGAACATAAGTTTATACAATAAGCGGATTAAAAATGTTTATAAATAATGATTGTTCGAGTACTTTACTTATTTATTATTTACTTTACTTACTTTTTATTATTAACTTAAATTTTTAAGGAAGATAAATATTTAAACAGAGTATTTCCTAAATCAATATATAAGCCGGCAACTCTTCTGGCAATTAACCTACCCCCGAAACAGACCTTCTCAATTAACGCTAATTGCCGGCGCCTAAGAGAGCGTAAAATTAATTAAATTTACTTGGATTTTTGCACCTCAACTTGACTTGGGCTGCCATTAATTAGTGGCCAACGGTAATTTAGCCCCGGGCTTGAGCCTGAGCGTTGAGTTGCTGCGGCTCTTGAGCAATCTCAGCTCGCTCTGGTGAATTTTGTCAACCTGATTGGCCGGAAGTTGCCGTCGTTGGGAAGTGTTCAGCGTTTTTTTTTTTGGCTTTCGCCACCCACACAGCCCAGTTTAAGGACACAACGAGCAATTACTCGTTCTCACTTCCTTAAAAGAGGGCTTGGAATTAATTAAAATTCGAAAAAGAGCAAATGCCATTGTTCTTTTTACATTTCTAATAAAATATAAGAATTAATAATAATAATAAATAGAAGAATAAATAGAAGAATATATTATTCATATTATTATAGACTTTGTTGTTTAATTAAGTATTAAAGAAATCTTTGCCCCAAAAAGTATGCTATACGGCTTAATATGTCCTGGTTTTTAAGGATGTTTTAAAAACTATATTGTGTAGCATACTTTTTGGAGTCAAGTAGTAAAATTATCCCTGAAAAATGTTACTTATTTTTCTATTTTCTAAATTACTTACCACATAAAAACATTTTATTAAAACAAATTTAAAATTAAACTAAACAATTTGCTGCTTATGACAACGTTTCTTTTATTTTTGATTTTTCCAATTGTTTCTTTTTTATTTTGATGTATATATCTTGTGTGTGTGTTTTTTGTCTTGTGTGTGTTTAGTGTAGAATTTAAATACATTTTAAATTTAAGTTTAAATTTATGCTATGCACTTCGATCTGCGTTTAAAACATAAAAAATTGCACCGCTCGTTGTTGTTTTTGTTGGAATTTTGTTTTTTTTTTTCGCTAAGTGGTTTTGCATTTCTTTTTCTACCTTCTTTTTTCTCACTTTTTCCCCTTTTCTTCGTGGCTGCTTTCTTCCTCTAATTTAACAAAGCTTACGGTTAGTTTACAACTGGAGACTTACATGCAAATGTTGGCTACGTTTAACTTTAATCTCGCGTTTTCGGTTGTATTCGTTATTCCCTCTGCGCTATACCCTGTTTAGAGGGTATTTGACCCTCTAACCTTTTAAAGGTTTTCAATTTTAATCAATTTGGAGGAAATTATATATTTAAATATTGTCTTTGAAAATTTATTTAAAATTAGTTCAGTTTCTTGAAAAGGTCTTTACTTTCAAATGGAATTTCGTAATAAAAATATTCCCAAGTGAAAATTAAATATTTTTAAATTTATTAAAATTATTTAATGAGTTCTTTAATGTTTTTTAAACTTCACTAAATCAATATTAATTTAAAAACTCCTCCAAATTTAATCAAAATTGATTACAAAGGTTGGGCTTTCAACTTGCTTGCCTTGCCACCTTTCTTTCGTGAGCTTTTCCTAGGTCATGGACAAGTTTAACTCCTCGCTGCCATTGGAAGATGGTGGTCAGAAGATCACCGTCAGCGGTCGCCGAAAGTCTGCAGCGCTTCCGCCCCCACCCCCTGACCCACTCCCGGTGCCGGCAGCCACCCCAACCCCCCCAACAGAGCCACCCGCCGCTGCTGCTGTGGCCAACTGGCCGCCATACTGCTGGGCATACTGGGCATAGTCCAGGCCGACGTCGCTGGGCGAGTGCAGGTGCGGCTTGGCCTCCACCACAATGCTGCCCCCGCCCGCCTCCAGCTGGGGCGTGGCATCGCGCTCGTCCAGTCCGCTGCTGCTGTTGTTGTTGTGGGAACTGGCACTGCCTCCGCTTCCGCCGAGCAGCAATTGTTGCTGCTGTTGCTGCTGCTGCTGCTGTTGCTGTTGCTGTTGCTGCTGTTGCTGCTGCTGGTGGTGGGCGGCTGCATGTTGCTGGGCACCGTAGATCTTGGATATGTCGAAGGCATAGTTGGCCGCCCGATCCTGGTACATCTTGGAGTCGAAGTACGCCTTGGTCAGGACACTGGGATCCAGGTAGGCGCTATAGGCAGCGGCACTTGCCTGCGTTGAGTTGCTGAGATATGAACTGCGCTCCAGGGCGAACTTGTCCATTTGACCTGACAGGGTGGCCTTTTTGGGAAGAGGGAAGAGTGAGTAATAGGTTATTAAGAGGTTATAATATCAGGGTTAAGTTTAATCAGAAGACTGAGGACACTTTTTGCTGAGACTTTGGCTATGCTAAGGGTACTAAAATAAAGTAAAATCTATATTTTTTATTTAAAAATTTAATTTAATTTATATTAGCCTCTCTAATACTTCCTTATATCTATTAGTTATCTATCCATAACTCTATTTTGCACTTGCCTTGCTAACAAGTCTTTAATATTTGATACATCAATCTATGTAAAACCCCTAGTAACCTCTAGTAACCCCAAGCCACCCCCTTAAACCACCCCCACTCCCCCTTTAAACTCAACCGCCAAGTCCTGGAGTGACTTAACCTTCTGATTAGTGCAAATTGCTTAACACTTTTGCGGCTTTATTTGACCAACTAATTGTGGATTCGGGCTGAGGAGGATCGAGAACAGAAAGCAACCCCTGGCTGACGCAACGCCCCCGTAATGCAAACCGAAACCGTCTCAATTTAATTTTATTTGATTTGCAATACGTTTTTTATTGCTACACCAGTTGCCAGTTGCCTTGTTATTCATTCGAATAACGACTCGGAGGGGGAGTGGGAATGTGAATGTTAGCGGGTACTAAGCACATCAGAGGGTTGTTTTGCTTCATTTCCGTTTTGTTTTGAGTGGTTGCTCTCGGCCGAGAGGGGTTGTGAGCGCGCTCCCCTTTCTCCCCGAAGCAAACACTTTGCTCTGGGCTATAATTATGTTGTTAACACATCATCATCACCAAGGATGATGGTTGATGGTTCTGGCCCCCCCTAAAACATCCCTTGGGCTTGTCTCCGGTGCCAGGAGCGTTTTGGATTACAATTTGATTTGATTTGCACCCAATTGGGAATTAGTGCGGATTCGTAAATATTTTGATCCATCGCATTAACGAGTGGATATTCTGTTTGTCTCGGTTCCTTGGGTTCCGGTTACTTATCCGTTTTTCTGTTAATTGATTTGGAACCCCTTTGCCGTCTGAGTGGGTTATGCAATGTTGTCTTTTGGGGCAGGTGGCGGATGATGATGACAGTACAGACGGTGTTTGGCCAAGGATTGAGCGGTGGCAGCTGTGTCAATATTTATTTTTTTCAATTGTCGAGGATGCAGTTAATTGAGCGAGCCTTGTTTATTATTTGTAAAATATGTTGGGATATATCCTGCACAGATATTAATGGGAAATACGAAACAGATCTTTGGAAAAGTCAAGTTGGACAATAGCTTCATATTCATAGAGCTTCATTAACTTTAGAAAACAATTTAATGTAGGAAGTTAAATATATTTAAAATATTTCATAATTAGCATTTATAATAAACTTATATTCTCCACACAAAGTCAGCCTAACCTTATAATAATCTGATGGTTAATAGATAGAACTACCAAGGCTAGAAAAAAGGTTCCAAACAAAGGCGAGCTAAGCAGGAATGCTGTCAGCAATTTGCCCTGTCAGAGCCTTGAATCCCGCCCACTATGCAATTTTCTTGTAGGCCCCAAACATTCCTTCTTTCCATCACTCAATCGGAGATTTTGTTTGGCTTAAACTTAGTCTATTATTATCGCCGCGGCACGAGGTGTATTATTATCGGGCGAATGTTAATGCCAGGTCTTCAACACCCGCAACATAGCATCTGCAAAGCCACATCAATCACGGGGCCAAATAGGCATCGTCCAGGGAAGAAGAGATCCCACAATGGCCGCGAACCAAGAGTCATGGCTTTTAATGGGCTTTGTTAATCAATTGGTGCTGCGCCTGGGTAGCTGACCACCTGATGGAGGAACAAAAGCCCATGGCTCTAGCTGCTCCATGACCATTCCCGGCATTCTCCTTTAGCTTTTCGCCGGGCAGCTGTTCCGCATTAAGGACACTTTTTTTTGGCTCGATCAGCCACCAGTCCCACCTGTCCGGCTCTGTTTGTTTTTGTGTGTGTCCTGCCCTTGTTTATCAATTCGATCTGGCGTGGAAAGGGAGATGTTCCGCCACTACTGCGACCTGCTAAACATGTAATGACAACTTGCTGGCCAAATCCTTTGGCATGACATGTCAGAAAACTCAATTGGGCCAGGATCTGCTGCTTTTTCGCCGCTTAGTCATGAACACACGGAGAGAAAATATTATTATTATTAAATTTATATGAAATTATAAACTATTTGATGGGATATTTGGTTTACCAACCACTAAGGTTTTTATCATTCCATAGTCGAGGAATTTTTTGAACTTGTCATAATTTTGTACCTAAATTAAATAATTAAAAATGTATCTTTCGTATCATTGCTCTGCCTCTGTTTATATTTATTTACTTATATATTTTGTATTTTTTTTATTATTTATTCCCCAAACTAGTGGTTTCCCTAAGCTCTTGATTTTCTTTATAATTTCTTTAATATTTTGAAATCTATATTTAGAGCTAAATTATAAAGCTGCTTGTAATTTTTTTCACTGCCACAAACTGAATGTTTTCCGCCTTTTAAAGTGGGCGTCCTCCGTAGGAGTTTGTAATTATGTTATTAAGGCGACCCCGCTGTAACCTCCGCCCATGTGCTCACACCACACTATATATACGCCTGTAATTGGTCTGAGCTACCGTTCAGCCTTTTTGATGGACGTACTGGCACTTGAGATGGACAGCACCTGGAACTGGAACTGGGAGCCAGGGGCAGGTGGAAAAGGGTATGGCACTCACCTGCGTCGTGGTCGGCGTCGATGTCTGGCCGAGATGGCTGCCCAGGTGATAGGCAGCCGCTGTGGGACCGGGCGCAAAGTAACCGGGCGTAATGCCTGCAAGTGAAGCGAGCGATAAAGGGAGATGAGATGAGTTCGGTGGTGTTTAAATTTCAATTTTTTAATTTTTAGTGGGGTTAAGGGGCAAGAGTTTAGAACAATTACAATACTGCCAAGGAGGCACAGTGGTGTGATGGTAGTGATTAGACTCAAGTTCTCAGCTTAAGACTAGGTTTGTATTTTATTTTATAATTTTAATATATTTGGGAGTGTTACAGATAGCACTAGGGGTTTAAAAACCATAAAAAATTGACATCTTAAAAAACTAATTTACACTGAAGTTGGTACCCAAAAAATATAAATATAAAAAAATATTTTTAAGACACATTTTTCAGGGTTTTAACAACACCAGTGATTTGCAGAGCCTCCCAGCTACATATATATATGATTATGTTTATTTAACAATACTTTAAATAAATAAAATTATTTCTATACCAGATCCCAATTAACCTTGAACCACTGTGCATCTCGGGGCATAAACTGCAGCTTCGATCCGTCTTGACTCGAGTTTACCTTGGTGTGTGTTTAAAATAATTGCCACTCGAAATATTTGCGCTCTTTGTTCGGTCAACTCTTTCATTTCGTTTAAATAATAATTTCTTCTTTCGGGGTCGCCAGCGCTATTTAATTGGGCGCTGAATCAGCTATTTTACGCCGGAGTTGGGAGAGAGTATCTGCGTATCTGATAGATGCCTGGTAGCCACTACCAATTGCCCTAAACGGTAGTCGTCCATCTGCTCTCGCGGCCTTTTGTGGCCAAGTTGATAATTACAGGCGCCGCTTATTGAGAAACTTCAGCATTTATTTCATTGATGGCGCTATGGATTTGATTGAGAGTCCCACCGAATCGGGATCTTTGGTTAGAGCAATTAAATTCGCTTAGACAACAAAGTTTCTATAGACGAAAAACAACAATTTATTTAACCGAAAAAAGATTGCTTTCTATTCGGCTCTTTGGCAATTTCAAGTAGCGACGGTTTCGGATGCCATCATCATTGTTATTAAGATAATAGCGGATTAGGCAGTTGATCCATTGTTTGTGGATCTTTTTGTAATGACCGGTTGCAGTAAATAAACGGAAGCTCACTTTAAGATATCTGAAGATGACTGTTTTCTTAAAGATGGGGCTTAAGCTGTATTTCAAGGCAATATGTATGATTAAAGAACAGAGTTTCCTGTTCTGAAACCTTTTGTTATTCTATAAAAAAACATATTTTAAATCCCCAAAACTACCCAACTAGACAGCTTTACAACCCGCTAATCCAATTAATTTTTGAATATTTTATTTATATTTTGCCATAAAATCGCTAAGATATACTCAGGCTTACTAATTCCACAGTTGAGTGCACTTTCTGCTCTCGAAATCCCTTTCCTTTCAGAGAGTGCAGTGAGGGGAAAGCCACGAGCAAGCTAAATAGACTAATTCGGTTTATTTATTACGCATTTCCTAGCATTTTTATTATCATTTCCGGCTGGCATAAATCATCCTGCTACGCGAAGGGCACATTACACAGGGAAAAGGGTCCTGGCACTAACTTAAACCGAGAAAACTTGCGTTAAATTGAGGGCCCGGGATGGCTCGGGGTGAAAAGACAAAAAACGTGACAAATGCTAATTTAAAACCTCCAGCCAGAGCCAAAAACTACATATATATAGAACCCACCCACTTCCACTCCCCGTTTCATGACCATAGAAAATCATGAATGGAAACTTATGCTCCTGCGCGTCTTCCCTGGCGTCTGGCTTGGATTGGCTTGGCTTCCTCCGCTCCGTAGTCCGCTCCTGTCACTCGAATGAGTTGCTAAGCCAGGATGATGACTTCACAGTTTGTCAGCCAAAGATGGGTGGTTCCCCGATTTGGGATTTTGAGAATAAGTGGGGGATAGTTTGTTTTCCTCCAGCTCTTACCCCCAATTCCGGAATATTTCGTGTCACATTTGCATTTGTCTTGTGTTCTCTAGCTCTTTTCTCGCAAAACTTTATTATTATGGCTCTTTGCTTTATGGATTTTCAAGGGTCCTGGTCTTGGAGTGGGTTTTTAAATCAGGGAATTTGCGTGTTACTTAAGGTTAAGATATTTTTCAGAGAGCATAATATACATGAACTTTATGCATATATTTTTAAGCTGACTAATGATTAGTTTTAAGAGTATTTATTATCAATATTTGCTTAAAGGAAGCTTAGTACTATAATTAATTTAATTTTATATAAATTATTTCACTTATTTTTCTATTTATTAACCAACTCACCCGCTCTTAACGCCTCCACTGGCACCGATGGATATGGCATGGGATAGGGATAGCCATCGCGTCTCAGGGCCTTTGGCTTGCGTCTGGGTCGGTACTTGTAGTCCGGATGCTCCTTCATGTGCATGGCCCTGTGGATAAATAATATCTACAGAAACCTGCACCCAAAACCTACTCAGTAGACCCACCTCAAGCGCTTGGCCTCGTCTATAAACGGACGCTTCTCCTCTTCTGTGAGCAGCTTCCACTCGGCACCTAGAAATTGAAATAATACTCGTTAATCCATTAGATACTTTCGAGGCACTCGGAGTCGGAGCTCTTGTCGAAATCTGGCTACAGCCATTGGAGTGCACTCTCGAGAAGCTGTCACAAAATGGGGGTTATCCCGATCCCCTCCAGAACTCTTGTCTTGCCTTGTGTCTGCACAAGAAGGATAACAGCAAACAATGTCGTTGTCCCCTCACTCTACACTCCCCACAAACCGTCTCTTTCTGCCCCGCCATTGTGCGGGGTTCCCCTTTCGATTCAGACGGGTTTTCAGCTTGCCCCAGCAGGTGATATCGGGTTACTTTTGGAAATGGTTTAGGGGTCGCGGGAGGAACATACTTGTGGGCGTTGGCCAGGATATGTACAAGGCACACCCACACAGAACCAAGTACACGTGCCAAGCAGATAGGATACACAGAAAGGACATATCCTATAAGTGGCACAGGGGTTGCTTTCGCTACCATTCTGGCGCTGGTTCCTCCATTGTGTGTTTGGAAATTGCAAATGTTTTTAAGTTAATGTAAAATGTTATAATGACATGTGTCAGAAGACTGTTGATGGGTTGAGGAGGCAACATAAATGATTTATGAACATAATGAGGAGCTTGCCTTACAGTTGGGGATAGGAGAAGGCTTTGACTTAAGATAAACTATTTTACTGAGAATAGAGAATCGGATAGAGAATAAGATTCTTAGCCTTTTTACTGAGGCTTTCAGTTAATTCAGAAGAATAAATATTTTAATACCCTAATCACCCAAGAAATCCCCTGAAAATGTGGACATATTGTAAGTGAATTAGTTGATGAATTGCTTGAAGGGGCACGTCGCTAATTAGTTATAACGCGTAATTTTAGTGGCTTGTCATGCGGACACAAAGCCAGAATAATGTCACATACACACCGGGCCACAAAGCCACTCTCTCGCATTGTTGTGACAGACAACGATGACAGGGCCAACTCCAACTCTTCGCCGAGGAGAGGAAGCGAATCGAGTGTCAGAGCCAGACTCTGGCTGTTGCCCACACAGGCCACAAAAACTATAACAATAAGGCCAATACAAAGGCTCAATGGGACGACTGGCAGAGCTTCTTGCAGCCCCCAGCCCCGACTTCCACCCACTCATAATGGTAAAATACTAATTTATAGATACATTGACAGAGCCCCTTTCTGGGCTTCTGGCCGGCAAATGAGCAGCTCTCCTCCTGGGGACGACACCTTCAAGAGAATGGAGCTGGGCTGTCCGGAAGGTGGAAAGGTGCCCTGGACATAATAATAAACAAGACAGCAGTACAAGCTGAGCAGTTGAATAAACCAGACCCACAAAGGGGGATATGACAATGACAATGTCTATGTTTGCCCAATGTCTATGATGTTGGCGCCCCTTGGCCAAACAGGGCACATCGAACCGAGGCAGTTGGAGAGTTTTCTCCTTAATAATTGATAGGAAAAACAAGCCAGCCAGCACTTGGCAGTTGTGAGATGTTTCCGAGACTCTTTCTGGAACAATTAACAAGTTTTTCCGGCCTGGAAATGTTGCACGTTGGCCTAACCCGCAGAGCAAATATTTGGCCAGCAACAGTTGCAGTTTACTTGGTTCTTTTGGGATTTTCTTTCTTTTTGTTGGGATTTGGGGTCTGCAGTTACATTTTCCACATACTCTCGAACACAATCGTGCTACTTATGGGATTACTTAGCTTCCGTTTGGCTTGGGACCCACTCATAACTCGACCAGAGATTAACTTGTTTGTCCAGCAATTTAATGCCCTCAGTTGGAGCGATGGGAGTTTTCCTTTTAACAAGGGGTAAAAATGTGCTTGACCAGTGGAAATCTGGCTTATTTGTAAAGCTTTTGTTTGGGGGAGTCGTGAGAAGAATCTTGTAGATAGAAAAAAAAGAGATTCAAATCTGAAATATGGTCTTGTATAGTTTTAAATCATATTAAAATATATATTATATATATGTGTATATATCATATAATTTTTACAATTTTACAATTACAGTTTCAATACTCTGAAAGTGTTATTTTAATATACAAATAAAATATAAATATATTTTGAATGATAATTTTTGGAAAATGTAATCCTACAAATTATAATAACTTAACCAAAAAAGCATTAATTTCAATTTGAAAAGTTTACCTATGTAAGGTTTTTCTAGGTTAACAAATCTAAAAGCTAAGTTTTAAAATTTAAGATTTTTGTCAATTTTTAAAAATTTTAACGATGTAAATTCTAGTACAATAAATATAATTTATTTACTGAAATTAAAACAAAAAAAAAATAAATAATTAATAATAATAATAATAAAACCTGAAAACTTTAAGTTTTTAGATTATGGAGACAAGGAATTAAATTGCAAATTTGTGAGAGCCTTATTTATTAATAAATTTCTTTTATTCAAATTTCGATAGAAAAGGGCAAGTATTTTTTAATTTGTTATTTATTTATTTGTATACTTGGTTTAAGAAAATCTTACTCAACCTTAGCCTTCCTATTTTTGTTTTTCCATAACAAGTAGATAGCTAAACAAAATTCTTAAAAATTTTATGTATTTTTTCTAAAGTCTCTCATTAAATCAAAATTCTACGAAGTTTCCCAAGTAAAAGTTCACCACCGCACACAGATTCAACGCACACCTGTCAATTGCAAACCCCACGGGTGGTATAACAATCACGCCCACTGCCGCCCAGTTCTACTCCCACTCCCCCCTATTAATAATTTTCCCCTCAAAACTCCTTTCGAAAGCTTTTTCCAATTGCAAACTAATCAATTGTTTGCATTTTATTGAGCAACAAAAGGTGATTGAGGGGGTGGGAAAAGGCTTGAGTTCGACCTTTTGTGATTGTTTTTTATATTTGTTGTATTTTTTTGTTTTCTTCCATCCAACTCCTTGTGCCTTTTGTTCCGCGGAGTCTAATGGTTCATTCATCCGGCGCTCCTTGGCTTTGTCAGCCATTATTTCATATTCCCGCAGGAGCGAAGGGAACGAGGCCTTGATTAAAAATAAGGAGAGCATTTGCCGATTCGACAGGTTTTTCAATTATTTGAAAACAAACACAAAACACGGCAGCGGCAGAAAAGATTTTCTCGAAAAGCTTGCAGCATTATTGTTGTTGCTGTCGCCTTTTGTTCGCACTGTGTTGTTGGTAATTCAAATTTCCAGACAGTAATTAATGACAGTTACAATTTCAATTAAGCCCGCGCGCAGCCCAGAATTGTTTTCTATAACATTCACTTTTATTTTATTTTCCCCACTCATACATATACTGGATTTTTTGCCTTTGTTTGCCTTTGTTGCGCCTTTGTTTTTTGTTTGGCGAATAAAATAAATGGCAACGCCAGCGGCGACGGCGTCTGAAACTGAAGAGCCTCTCCAACAGTTGCCAGTCCCAGTCGCGCCCTCTCGCTCGCACCGGCTTGCCCCGTCTCTTTCGGGCGCTCTAGCTCCGTCTCTATCGCTCTAGCCTCTAGCGCTGGCCGTGGTGAAAAAGTAGCTTTCGCGCCGCCATTTTTTGTGGCGCCTTTGTTTATGCCACAGTTATTTTTCCACCGCTTCCGCCTCCACGGCCATCATCTTGCCCGCTCTTTTTGTGCTTTTTCTGTTTGGCAATTTCTCATAATGAGCGGCGGCCCTTGTTGCCGTTGAATTATTCATTTAATTGAATGTTGGCTTAACTTTTTTCAAGTGCAAAAAACTTTGACATTTTGTGTAAATGTGGCAAATGTTTGCTTTTGCTTTTTGTTCTTATTTTTTTATTTTGTTTATTTAAATAAATTGCCTTTGTTTGGTTTTGTTTTGTAATAAAAGTTGGAAAAATGTTATTTGGGATTCTTAATGGTGTGGAATAAGTGTAAAGTCGGGTGATCTTATTATTTTCTCAAGATTTTAAATCAAAGAACTTATGGCAATTAAAGGAAAAATCAAAAAGAAAATAAAATATATTATAATTACCTAAGAAATAGGTTCTTTGTTTCCTTTTGTGTGATAATGAAAATTAGAAAAATGTTTTTCGGGATTTTTATTATTATCGTATTATTTTCTAAACACTTTAATGCCTTTCAAATCAGTCGACTCAAGATCCCTTCTTTATTTATACACTAAAACACAATACTAATAGCCACAATGTTAAATAAATATTTTTATAAAATAAAAAACACCTACAAAACTCGAACCTTAACCTGTAATGGACAATCCCTGCTTATTATTTTCAACATCCTTGGCGTATGGCTGCTAATCCTGTGTTGTCCCACTCTGCCCCAATTCCACCTTGGCCACAAAAGAATTTCCCGGGCTCCCTACTTTCTATCCGCTCTAAACAAACTTAACAAAGACTGCAACTGACAGCAAATATTACTAAGGACGAAAGGACGAGCGAGAGGAGCTGTCAATTCGCATAATGGATTTGCCAAAAAGCGAACCAAAAAAGAGAAAAAATGTGAAAGGCGAACAAAGGCTTTTCAGTTCCACAATAACAGGAGGGAAAATCGAAGGAAAATAATTCGAAATTCAAGTTTGCTTCTAAATTGTATTTAAGTTTTCTGTCTCCCATCGATATGTTTACTCAAAGAAAACAAGAATGAAAGCCAAAGGTAAGTGAAAACGTAGCGGCTGTGGGGTGAGGTTTGGCGAAGAGTCCTGAAAAGTACACCCCCAAAAAGTACACCCCTTTCTTTGTTGGCATCCTTCAGATGCAGCGAGTTTCCCCGTTGTTGCTCTTTGGTTCGCTCAACTGGATGGCAAGTGAGTCGCATTTAATTTGCTTTTGTTTTGCCACAAACAATGGCTAAATAAAAATGCAAGAAAAAGTCATTTAACGAGTGCTTGACTGGGGGAGAGTTGTGGGTGGATAGCTGGCAGGGGTAACTCCAGTTTTTTATTAAAAAATTGCACAGAAATCCTGAGAAAACCCCTCAAAATTCAGATCGATAATGGCCAAGATGAGTTTGTCTTTTGGTTTGGATTCTTTTTTGTTATCACTGTTATGACAGAAGCCACTGATTAGTCCTCCCCCCAATCTCTATATACGATTCTCATCCAATATGCATGAGCCGATCGAAAAAGGTAGTCCCAAGAACTGGCATTGTTATGGTAAAGAACTCTCCTGTCAGCCGCCACGTGTCAGTGGGAGACGCATTGAAATTGAATTTACTACACATCAGGGCACTGAAAAAAATATAGTTCCAGGTTTCTGAAGATTTATATATATATATATTTTTTTTTTTGAAATGCTTAATCTCCTAGTTTAAGCTTTTACTTGAAACTTTAACCTTGACTTAAAAAAAGGTTAGATTTTTGTCTTAAAATTTCATTAGAAAAATGGTTCAAACTTTACAAAAAAATAAATATTACTGGTTTTTAAATGAACTATTTTTTCTCAGTGTCCCCGCTCAAAGCCCTGAAGACCCGAACCCAAAGTGCCGATAAGACTTGCGTGGGATTATCCGACGCCGCTCTGAGCCCTCCGAAAAGTAAACTACTTAACTTTGCAACTAGTTAAGCGGGTGAGAGACAAAGCCACCAGACAGCCGGCCGTGATTTGGCGAATCATCTTAAATCGGGTGGGTGGTGGCCTGAACTTGGGCCAAGGCCGAACCCGAACCCCTTCTTCGGGCGTAATCAACAGCTTCCTGCACGGCTCTTCCTGCTCATTGTTTGACAGCCGCTTGTCACTTTTGACAGTTGCGTTGAGTGGCGAGCGTTTTGGTTTGTCATTGTCATTGTACAGTTGGGTATTACGTTGATTAGTTTAACTTGCATAAGATGGAGGGAGGGAGGGGCGAGGGCGAAGGAGTGAGTGGGTGCGAGAGATTGGCAGGTCGTGTGCCGCATTTTAATTTCGTTTTGTATTTTCATATTGCCCCATCCTTTGTGCCCAGATTATACACATTCCGAATGGAAGGAACGTTGCCACCAGATAACTGAGATTTTCGTGGCTTGTGTTACACAAAACACACAAAAAGAGAAACTGAAGTGGGCTTTGCATGGGACTTAAATAGTTTATTTGTTCAGGGAATATAACAGCTTTTGAGGAAGCCATTGTGGCTCTTACTATGTGTGGGGTTGGGCTTTCTTGGGAGCCTATGTACCCCATTAAGTGGATATGAAATAAGAGAGCTGTAGGATATAAATAATATTTTTATCTGGATAATAAGGTTTAAAACTTGACTTGTTTTAACCATATTCTCGTACTCCATTAAAGTGGATTTTTACATAAAATCAGAAAAGATAATAATATATTAAAATCTATTAAATTTCCTGGCGAAAATATCTCTTAAATGATAAATAAATAAATCTACCAAATTTATTTTTGTTTAGATTTATTTTGCAATATTTTATATCAAATATAATTATAATTATGGTATGTGCGTTATGCGAAGGGGCATAAATCTTTACTTTGCCCAAGTAGCCTTTTTTCTTTTTTATACTTCATTTAAAAATTTGAGTGTTCCCAATCAGCCTTCTTTCTAGTTTTTTTTCCTTTAAGTAATTTAATAAATAATTGTTCCAAATTATTATAAATATTATTAACAATGTTGTAGGCAACATTATGACAAGAGCTTCTTAAAAAATTATATTAAATCATACAAAGCTTACCCAGTCTCTTGGATATTTCCGAATTGTGCATTTTTGGATTATCCTGAGCTATTTTACGTCTCTGGAGTCTCGACCACACCATAAAGGCGTTCATGGGTCTTTTTATATGCTCCTCGTTCTGACGTTTCGTTGTGTTCTGGATCATCAGGCTGAAAAATACATCGCTGCAAAATGAAATAAAAGAGATTTCTATTAAACCAAATAAAAACTTAGATGTGTCAGGTAACCAAAGCTTTGTGTAATACATTTAAAGAGGGCTCTCCAAATCAATTAATCGAATCTAAAATCTAATCTATACTAACACAAAAAATATATACTATACTTAAGAATACATTCCTAATGACACCTCATCTACCTTCTTCACCAACTCACCTGGCACTGCTGCCGCTGTTCATGAGGCTGCCCATATTCTGGTGCAGATTGCTAATGGGCGACGCCTGTGAATTGTGGTGCAAATGGGCGGCTGCTGCGGCGGCCATCACGCTGCTGGAGGCCGGAGCACTGTGGTGGCTATTGGCTGATCCACCAGAGCCAGAACCCGCTCCGCCGCCCAGCTGGGAGCTGCCGTTGCTAGAATGCGGCTGGTGTGACAGCGACAGCGGCTGGCTGTGGTGCGATCCGGAGGCGGACGACACCGCCGGCTGGCTACCCTGCTGCTGCTGCGGCTGCTGACCCGAGGAGTGATGCTGATGCAGCTGCGGGTGATGGTGCGCCAGGTGGAGCGCCGAGTGGGGGTGCAGACTCAGGCCGGCGGAACCGTTCGGCGAGCCGTTGCTGCTGTTGCTGCTGCACGGATGGTGCTGAAGCTGCTGCTGATGCTGCGGCGACTGGTGGGCGTGGTGGTGCTGATGGCTCAGCGAAAGCTGCTGGCCCGAGTGCAGGTGGTGCGAGTGGCCTAGGTCCGACTGCTGCTGCTGCTGCTGTTGCTGCTGCTGATGATGCTGGTGGTGCTGCTGCACCGCCGCCGCCAGTTGTCCAAGGTGGTGGGTTCCACTGCCGGAACTCAGGTGCGACTGAAGGGGGTGAGCGAGCGATAGGCCGGTGAGCGACAGGTGCGTGGACAGACGTTCCATCATATTGCAGACGGAGACGGAGCCGGGCTAGCTCGGTGGCTCAATATGTGGCCCTCGAGCCGGTGGGCGGACTGGTGGGTGGTGCTGGAACTTGTGGAGCTGGAACTGGTGTTGAGTTTATGGTGCGTTGCGCTGGGGGAGGATTAAAGGAGGTTTTTGTTTAATAATTTTTAGGTAATTCTGTTTAACACATTTCCCAATATTAGTTAAAGATACATTTCTATTTAAATACAAGTTACCACCCCATCCACTATCTGCAGAATTTAAAGATTCTTCTAACCTTTCGGCTAACCTAATGGCTTGGAAATCTAGCCAGAGGAACCATGCAAATATCCTACTGCAGATGACACATTCGCCGGGGGATAATGCCAGCCAAATAGCCCAAAAATAACCAAATGGAATGTGCTCATATGGGAGAAGTACTTGGACTCACATCGGGCATATGTCCCCGGCACGCCCGCACTCGATTGCACTCGAAATCCTGGCCAGACGGGGAAAGGCCTCATCCGAATCTGAAGCCGAAACCGAAGGGGACCATTAAGCAAATTGAAAGCGTTTAGCCGGACGCTGGCTTCTTGACCCTTTTCCCTGCTTCGCCGTATTTAACACGTTGCGGATGGAGCTGGGGCATCAAGTGGACCACGTAAATCCCGCTTATAATGCACGCACATGTGGTATTGAAAGGACCCAGTGCCACATGACCGGCTCAGCTCAACCCACCGTGCCCGAAACAACTGGCTTTGGGTGCAAATAAAATACACAAAAATGTAAAATGGTAAAATGGGAAAGAAATGGGTTTCAAGTGCTTCGTCGCATAATGAAAAGGATGGACGACGTCGTGGTAGTCGTCTCATTTGTTGTTGTTATTGTGCATCCCGCCCGATTTAAGGGTTGACATTTGGCCCACACAATGGGCCCAGTTCCTGGATAGTGGAGTGAGCCAAGGTTCGAGTTCCATTTCGGTCGAGTTGAGGTGGCAACCGCCAGCGTTGCTCGCAAGTGGTCTCTGGGCCAGGAGTCCACAACTCCGCTCGGCATTGTTTTTTTGTGTTTTTTTTTGTCCCCAAAGAATGGGGACAGACGACATACTTTTAAAAGCTCGAATCAATTAGTTAATTGATTAACAATGCCCCATTAGACATGGGGTCGAGCGGCGGGAACTTGTCGTTGGAATAATTAATTTTATAATTATTTCTTTGTGGCTAGCCAGCTAATTAAAGGCGATTTGGAGAGGTGTGTTGTAGCCTTTGTTTGGGTTTCTCCTAGCACTTGTGGTATTTGTAGAACGTATTTTCCTTTAATCGAACTTTTCAGCTGTATTGAAGGAGCTATTTTAATTTTATTTTGCGTAAAGAATAGCTAAGAAATGTTTTGTTTAGGCAAATAAACCAATTTAACCAAGTGTCTAAAATACATTTGGTTAACTTTATTGTTAGAAATATTTTAATACCATATATATTTGTATAAAAACCCTAAAAACCCAGTTGGCATAACTGAAGCCATTATATTCAATACATCTGTTTCGTATATAAAGCTTCTTAAATTATTTACCCTTAATTTATTCATTTATTTTCCTTTCTTTCTGTCTCAATGTAGAACAGAGAGCAATTTTATTACATTTAATTAAATGCATTGTATTTTTAGACTCAATATTTACTCAGTCGAATGGAGAGGTATTTCCACAATCCATAAATAAATAAATCCTCTAAAATAAATA
>JAEIIL010019599.1:0-19402 GCA_018905715.1 Drosophila lini
AAAATTATAATTTTCGGGTAAGACTTCACAGAAACTGATAACGGAAAAACAAGACTGGGGAGGACGTCATAGTGGGGGTGAAAATTAAATTCCCAGACGTAAATTTGTGGCGGCAACTTTGTCACTTGCAAAGGCACACAAACAACTATAACAACGGCACCAACAATAGCAACAAACAGCTGCGAGGCAACAACTTGATACATTTTAGTGTTTTATCTCATAATTAATGGCGGCGGCGGCAACTGGGCGGCTGTGGGGCGGTGGGCGTGGCAACTGCTGCTCAGAACAGACACGAAATTAATTGCGCTTTACGCGGCCACGATAAACGCTGCAGCAACGAGTCCGGGACAGGCACAGAAACCCAAGCCTTTTGCTCCTTACTTGGCCCGTTACAAATGAACTGGAGCTCGTAACTGAGACCAGGACTCGGGTCCGGACGAGGCAGGAACAAGGCGGGGACTGTGACGTGGACGCAAAATTAATTAAAAGTAAATCCAGTAAAAACTATTAAAGTTAAATTTGGCATGAACTCGACCACAAATCAATCTGCCACACAGGGTAAGCGCTTGCCGGGAAAGGACAGCCCGCGTAGGGAAAGGCAGCACAGGATGCTGAAGGACATCGGGGGCTGTGGGCTTGGCAGGACCACCAACAGCTGGAGAGGATTTTATTTTCGGCTTTAGCTCGTCCTCGCGTGTGTGACAACGGCATGTTAAGCTGTTCTAAAAGTGATTCAAGTCATTTTTGTTTTTCATCAGAAATACCCATTGAAAAATTGGGGAAATATACGACTTGCAGAAAATTGAGAGGGGAAAATATGAAAAATATATATAAAGCAAGAAATATATAAAATTTTGCTTAAAATTTAAAAACTTTTTGTAATAACAAAATCAAAAACTAACTTTCAAATTATTTTAAAAGAAAAATCTTGTTCTAGGTTTTATGGAATTCCATCTACGGTATCCTGTATTCCCCAACTCTCGGCCAAAGTCAGTACATTTTTTGTATTAATCCACACACACACACACACACATTGAATCTGAATCATTGCCAAGGACTTACACGGATTTGCAGTGAAGTTTCGCCGAGTGGAAAGTTTTTATGTCCGGCTTTTATTCGGTGGCTCTGGAAACTTTTCGATTTCTCATCTATACTGCGGTGATTTGTTTCCGCACTTAATGCTTAATCAGAAAAGCCCCAAAGCCAGCGAAGGGGACGGAGACGCGTTCGTATATGATTTGCATTAATTTGCTGGAGATTTTGTCAAATCACAAGGCAGCCAAGCAACAATGACAATTAATTGAAACAATTTTCGGGCCTCTCTGCGGACAATTCTTGGTGATTTCCCCCCACGAAAGGGGACCATCCGCAAAGGCGAAGTTTTGCATGGAATTAATTCAACTACCCGGAGTTGGAGCTCACAAGGAATGCCGTCTAATCTGTTGCCGTTTGTGTGCGCAGTGCCTTCTTATTGATTGAAGGTTCGAGGAACTTTTGTAGTCGAACCCGGGACCATTCCACTTTCCGCCCCAGCACATGGGTTCCCACTCGTGTGCGCGCCATCAATCAATAGACCATTTACTATAACTGCAGTTTCAGTTGAGGAGGAGCGAAGGACGACGCAGGACGAGGAGGAAAATGCTCGCAATTTGATATTTACTTGCCGAAGGGGGGCGGGGACAATTTTACAAGTCATTCATTTTGCAATCAGGGCGTTGATTTAATTGGATCGTCATGGCCGGGAGTCCACCATAATACACCATTCATAGCCATGACACGGAACGGTCATATATCAAGCGCTCTCTCTCCTAGTTTATTTTCCCTTTGAACGAACAGTTTTCCTCATTTTTCACACAAAAATTCATACGACATTCATGCAGTCAAAAGTTGAAATTTTCCGCCGCAGAAATAGGGGGCAGCAGATATGGAGAGGTAATAAAAATATATATACATATATTTTGCATGCCGAGTGCCATTTGAAGTTCGATGTTTTCACATTTTTTTCATCAGGAATTTTAATTGAATTGCACTCTCTGGTAATGCTCGGGCAATTATGTTGCCGGTAAAAAAGAAGAATATATAAAAACAGAGCAACTGCAATCAAAAAAACGTACTGCGAAAATAAATTTAAATAAAACAGTGTCTGCAGTTGACATGAGTTTTATGATCGCCACAGAGTTTATGAAACTAATTTGAGTTCATGACGTTTTCATAAAGTGAACAAGCACACATATGTGTAGATATATTTTTTCGAAAATTATAAAAAGTGAGAGGCAAAAAGGCGCACTAAACGTTTACAAAAAATAAATGAAAATATTGTAAGTAAATTATGCCGGGACAAATTGGATTTTGTTTGAAGTAAATTATAAAATTGGTCTGCATTTAATTCAATTATGCAAACCAAAATTGAAATTGCCTACAACGGATGTGCATTCACTTAAAGCTCTGCCAGATGTGCAAAGCGGAAAAAGTTATTGTTGTATTTATATAAATATATTTTCCAATAAAATTAAATCTTTTTCTGGGTAATTATTATTTTTCTGGCTGAGGAAAGAATTTAATTTAAATTGTTTTTTAGTTTTGCATTGATTGTAGTAAAATTTGCAAACAAATAAAAGTAAATATTTAAATTCTTTGCTTTTGACCCCGTTTTTGTTTTTATTCGAAAGTTTAATTAACTTGAAAAGCAGACGACTTGATTTGAAATAAATTGAGACTCAGCTCTCACACAGACAGTTTTAGTAAAAGACAAATGCAGAACGTTGTAAATAGAGTTGTTTCTAATGACATTTTGTACAGAAAACTGAATCAACAACCAAAAAATGTCTGCAAAATAAAATTACCCAAAAACCAGCTTTAAGTTTTAATTAATTAACAGATGTATTTATTTCACTATTTATTTTCCATAGAAATCCACAAAAAGATAGATTAAACATATATCGTGTAGTTTGGCAATTTCTTTCTTCTCCCATCGATTATTTCCTATCTGATGCTATTCATGTTCCTTTTCTTCATATCTCATATGGGAATATATGGGAAATCTTCGCTTTCACTTTATGGACATCTGACTGAAAGTGTTCGCATTAATGTGATGAGAACATAAAACGTTTGCAATCGCATCAAACGGTTATTTAGTTAAGCTTCCCGAGTCCTTGCCCCGCCTCCTTTCTCTCGAACTCAAACTGGAACTCGACGCCTTCTTTTCTTTTGCCACCCCAAGGCCAGACAACGCCCCTCAGAATAGGGGGGGCAATATTACTTATGTATATTGCCGCATAAGCCGTCACTTGTAGCAAAGTACAAGCAATTTGGCCTGGCCAAAGGGGGAGGGCTGGGCGCGGCGCGGATAAGAAACGCATTTGTATTAGTTTTACGCGCATTAGAGTCTCATTGCCTGGCTTAAGGATCCCCACACCCACATGGCACCCAACACCCCAAGCTGAGAACACAGGACACTCTGCGAACCGCAGCAGAACGAGCATAAAATAAAGTAATAAAAATCTTAACCCGAAGATGGCAGCGAGCTGGTCGGGCTGCCCGGGTTTTGTGGGTCGCTGATATCTATAAGATGCAGACATGTATATATTATATTTATATGCTAGATGTGTTTTGGTGCGGGCGTGTGCGACTACGTGACACTTAAGGGGGGATAAGCGACGTCGAAACCCAAAATCGAATCATAAAATACGAGTCGAATTGCCACTGGCCGCCTTGGCCGCTGTCAAACTATAATTGCCCTTTTAAGTGAGCATTTGAAAGGAACTTAAATGTTCAAGGATTTGTGTGTGAGTGTCTCTAAGGATTTTATTACCATTTGAACTAATAGTTGGTTATCCTTTTTAAAATTGTAAATAAACATACGAAAATTTATTGAAACATTTCCCAATGAAACTATAACTTAGCTTAATTAGTTGTATTTAAGACCTCATATTTAATTTCTTAACATAAATCCCTCATTCTTTTAGAAAACTTCCATTTTTCCCTATCCTTTCCTTCAACCTGAGTTCCTTTAGTTTCTAAGCCAAAGCCACTAAATCAGCGCTGGAACTTTTATGTCGTTGGATGTTTGTCATTGAAACAAATGCAGCACGAAATGCACCCAAAACCCCAATCAAAGCCAAATTACCTAACGAGTGGCGTCATCAAGTGGCTTCGCTAAAGGAACCGCCCCCCAGGACGAAGGACCCGCCGCCGCCGTCCCACCACCTCAGGAGTAGACGACGAAGAAGATGCCAGGCCGAGTGGCAGTAAGCTACTTGAGCTGATCTCCGGGCAGCTTAAACTTTTTACGGTCGCATTGAGAGCATCAGCAGCGGAGCATCATAAAACGGCAGTCGACCGAGCGAAGATGCTACGGATTTCGACCGCCCAGAGCGGCGGAGGGGGAATCGCTCAAATCAAGTCAAGTTTCAACAACTTTTACTTGATTTAAACCCATTAAAAGTCACTTTTTTAACACTTTTCCCGCACCGAACTCACCTTGTGCCATTAGCGCATGACGCGATGGAGATGGAGCACGAGCTCTGGCTGCGGCTGCGGCTGTGGCTGTGGCTCAGGGCCTGGCTCTGATTTGCTGCTAGTGCTACCTGGCTGGGATGATGGGATGCTGTCCTGCAGACAATGGAGTGTATCCTGCATCCTGTACACCTGCATAAGCATGCCCTTGGGACTCCTTCGAGTTTTTTTTTTTTTAACGAATGCAAGCGTAAGCCAGGATGAGATGACGAAGGGGAGCTGCCCGTGCTGCTGTTCCTGTTCCTTCCCTGGCTCTGGATGCTGCTCCTTCTCCAACTCCTTCCTTCCACTCCTTCTCCTGCTCCACTTGAGTCAACAGAGCGCGGATGTCAGGAAGACAGAGACAATGACAATCGGATGAGTAGTGAATGATAATGGAGCGCTGTGCGGGGTGTGCGAGTGTGCCGGAGGAATGCAAAGCTGTGTGGAGATAGGAAATAGCGAATACATAGATGAGCGATGGATTGAATGATAAGTAGCTGCAGAGAGTCCTGGGCAAAGAATGCTTATCCCTTAGCCCCTTGGCTGAACCAACTAAGTAAAAGACAACATATCAAGGCATTCCAATAAGCTCACTTTATTAGCTTGCACAGTTTGAAAAACTAAATTAACTTATGAAATAAAGTTTATTATAAGCTTTCCCCTTAAAGAAGACTAGAAAACGTTTAATTCCAACTAAGATGTCACTAATAGGAGCTAGAAACAGCTGTTAGACAAGTCAAAAATTGTGATAAGTTAATATATGTTCTCTTAAAGGTATACATTTCCATGAAAACTCTGACAAATCTCAAGTACTCTCAGATTGTGCCTCCAAAAAAGTGAAAGAAAATCTTCACCCAATGAATTAATTAATTTAGAAAGCACAAAAAGCCTCGAAACGAGGAGCTCAAGGGGCATTTGTGTCACTCAATTGCGAATTATTTAAGTCCGTGGGCCTGCATGACAATTGCGCAGATAGGCAGCCGGAAACGCAATGCGGCAATCATGTAAATGCGACAGAGAGGCATCAACACTGCGCCGCATTAGGGGGACATCAGCATTAGGGGCTCCAGTTGGAGGTCCTGGGCGCTGTTCCCGGTTGTGTTCCCATTAGCATTTGGAATTCCACTGCCGGCACGCACGATTGCTGATGGCGAAACAGACCAGGCCAGCGACGCCGATGCTGATGCGGCGGAAATAATTGTCTTGACACAGATAATCTCGTTACCTTTCGACCAGCAGCAGCGGCATTAGAAGGCCCCCAAGGTCCTTTTTATGTTTTCTATTTATTTGCGTAATTTATGCCCCACCAACACACTCAGCCTCATTTGCCATTCCTCCCGGCGGAGTCCCCGTCTCAACTGTTGCCTCCTTGTCATTGTTAAGCTCTTTTGGTTTTCGCCCAGAGCCGCTGTTTAAAATTCAAATCAAATATCTTCATAAATTTGGCACAGCTCGTTACTATAACGAGACAGGGGAAAAGGGACGAGGACGAAGCTGAGTCGAGGTGAATTTTTCCAGCTCAGCGTGAGTTGTGACATAAAGTGTATCGGGCCGATGACATAGCAGCCTTTAAATTATTCTGTTTACAGGTATAAAAATTCATATCTGTATTTATCCTCATCTTTAGATATTATTACTTGATAAAGGTACAAATAATAGGGAGTTTATGTAGCTTAAGATGTGCCTCTTCCAATATTTCTTTGAAAAAGCCAAGGCAAAGAAGTTCTAACCTTCAATTTCTAAGCATTACCTTTTAAAATATTCATATTATTTTGTAAGATAAAAATGTCTTAGACAGGGTATTTCCCCTTCGAACCCTTGGCTCACTTTAGTTTGTTTCCATTCGTTTTTTGGCTCCTGGGCTGTCCACATTGCTGTCACTTGCCATAGTCTTCAGAAATTTTGATTTCTTGTCACAATTTGTTGACATTCATTATTTTTGTTCGTTCTTTTCTTGCGTTTGTCTGGCCGCAGCCAATTAAGGTACCAAACGGCAAAAGGCAGAGGCAAGAGGCGAGATAAGGACACGTTCGACACATGTTAGTGCCGCCGAGCGGACAACGTGTCGTATGCGCTATGTATTGATTTTGCTTAGCAAGCAGACGCAGGAGCAAAGGCGAAGGAAGAGCCCTTCATCGCCTTTGCTGCACTTCCTGTGCCCGGGCAACTTCCGCTTCTGTTTCGGCAGGCGGCGGCGTCGGCTCGGGCTGCCTTTCACCTAATTGCACAATGAGGACTCTGGATTCAGGACTCAGAGAGCTCGGGACTAAGGACCCTCCCTGCCCTGCAAGTGTCGAGTGGCGTCGTCTGCTGCAATTTCCGCACTTACTCTTGATGCAGTCAGTCACTCAGCCAGGCAGCCAGTCAGTCAGTCAGTCAGCTGAAAGACTTTAAATTGTTTCCCAGCTAAAATTAATTTGTGTGTCTTGGCTGGCGTGAGTGTTTTGCCAGCCCATCCTCGCCGAGTTCTGGCTTCCATTTGGGCTTTGTTTGCTCTCCGCCAGGAACATCTCAAGTCCTTAATAGCTAAGGCAAACATTCCGCTCCAAGCTCCTTGAACCCACCCCCGCAGCTCATTATTTTTGCACAAACAATAACAATTTGAAAGAGCGCTATGTATTTTTCAACTCAATTAGAAAATGTTTACAATGTGCATGAAAATTTGATGTGGATGCGAGTGCGAGCAACTTTTGGCTGCCTAGCTGGAAAACTTTCTGTAAAAACAAAGCCCGAACCAAACTGAACCGAAAGTTGGCTAAGTGCGCGCCGTCCTCGGGTTATAGCCGAAAATGGAAAAGGCTCTATTAAGCGTGAGAGAGCGAGTATTCAAGGTAATGCCTCATAAGATTATTAAGAGTTATGGCCGTGCACAATAGACCTGGGACACTCGAAAAGCAAAGAGCTGTAATGGGATTTTTACAGTCTAATGTGTTTCGAATGAAAAATACCTGGTACAATTTTAGAAAATAATTAGTCAAAATAACTAAATGCAAAATAACTTCTCTATACAAAGGTTTAAATTATCGTTTTCCTGTTTACGAAGTTTGAACTGATCCATTAATGAATATTTACCAGAAAACCATGTTTTCGGCTTTTCACTTTGATATTACACACTTTAGCGAGAACACAATACACCCTTTGTGGGGCCAATGGTGGCAGTAACACACAAAAAATACAAAATCAGGAGCGCCATACTGGCGACACCGGCAACTTGGCCAACTTCTCTCGGACTGCGGACTGCACCGTCTGCAGAATTTTCCGTGGCGTCAGGTTGTCGCTGAAGCTGGCGGTGCAGCCGGCTTTTCCGATTCCCTGCACCTACACAGTCAGCAGAAATGTCTTTATGTTATATGCGGCCAGCCACACGGACTGCCTCTTGCTCCTCCTCATCATCATCCTCCTCGACAGCCAGAGGGACAATCGATGCAGCAGCGCCGCCTGGCCATAAAGATAGCGGGGACTCATAACTTTAAAGTTCGAAAACTAATTATGCCTATGGCCTGTCCGAGGACACGCCTGGCATTCTGGCATTCTGGCATCCTGCTGCATCCTGGCTGCTGCTGCATTCCCATAAATTAGACTCGAGCTCGTACGACCGACCCCCTGGGCTAATTTGCTCCTGCATTCTGCTGCTGCATTTTATGGCTAATGGTTTCTGAATAACAATTGGCCAAGGCAGTAAATGCGAATCGTTTTCGATATACATATTTGCTGGCTTAAGTGCCGCATTAAAACGAGTATATAGCCGAGGCATTTCGCCCCCAGATCCATCACCATGACAATAAAGGCAATTGACGAGCAGGCAAATGTCGAAAACAATGATTAACGAGCAGGCTAGATGAAATTGGGAGACTCTTTTTGGGAGGTGGTGGTGGCTGCCACTCACTCACAGTCTCACAGAGAAGAGGCATATAAAAAGTAATCGGTCTATGGCTGGGGTGCACTCAGAAAAAGAAGCATAGACGTCGGGCCTTAAATAAATAAAATTAAATGAAATAGGTAAGGTACAGCTTTTACATTTGGACTAAGACATAAGTGAACTCAGAGTCAGAGATCAGCATTTCTCGGACCAATTCCAATGTCATTTACTAAATGGTTCTCTGAGTGCAGGAGCAGACATTCCAGCTGGAGAGGCATCATCAATGATTTAAATTAATCGTCGTAACACACGCAAATCTCGCACATGACAACCGAACGACAACAAAAGAAGTGGGTGGTGGCGTCTGGAGCTGGAGCTGCTGGCTGCTAGCTGCGGGATGTGGCTCCCGGCCGGAGGATGAATTCGAGGGAGGAGCAGTTCTCCGGCGGATGTAGACGATTTCTTTCCTGAGCTCCCGCTTTCCTGCTCGCCTGCTGGCAGCGGATATGAAGTCGAAATCACCATATCAGGCCAAATTACAAGAGCAAACATAAAATGGCTCAGCCAAATGACTAAACCAAGTGGCAAGCGCCGGCACTTGATGGCATTCCACCTCCATTCCCCCCTCCTCCTCGAGGTTCCTGGGAATCAACTTAAAAGGCAGCCGAGGCCAAATTAAAACGAAACGTTGCGATGACGGTGACGATGAAGATGGAGATGTGGAGTGGAAATACAGGGAAATGAGAATGAGAATGGAAATGGGAGTGGAGGATCTGGAAAGAGAGTGGGGTTCCGGGCTGATATCTCCCGCTCTGACGCAAGTCACATACAGAGACGGGCCACCAATCAGGGCGGATAACATGTGAAGTGGTCCGGGGGATTCTAGGGATTTTGTCTGCCGCTGAGCTATTTTGACAGATTAACTCACGCGTGCGGCAACATGCCGATGTCCGCTCTCCCACCCCCAAGCAAACGCATCCCCATTTCCGCTGTCCATCTCCTGGCTCCCTCCTTCCACCCAACCAAAAGCCAAGCAGAGAGCAGCCCAGAAAACTCCCATCTGTCAATTGTTGATGGGTCCTGCAGCTTTGACAAACAAGCTGGCAAAAAACCGGACACTGCCTGACCAGAACTCCAGGCCTTAACTCAGTGGGAGCAGCAGCCGGAACGCAGGTCCTGCCAGATTCAGATTCATATCCTGGGCCAGATTCAGATTCCGAGTTGGAGCCGGAGACAGAGCAGAGAGAAATCGCGCATAAAAATACAAGTGCAAACAGTAAAATACGAACAGAAGCGGAAGGGAATTTCCACAGCAGAAATCGAACACCAAATGCCCTTTAAAATGCTCCAAAAGACAATATATAAAACTTTCAGACACTAAGAATAAAAAATAATTATTCTGTAAGTAATTTCTGGCTTTCTGGCAGGGATCCCCATAAAACTTGAAACTTAGAAGATGATGAATTGTCCAAATGACTTATAGCTATCAAGGCTAAGGATAAGGGATAAATGATTAAACTCTGAATCATAAAAACGAGGGAGTGGAGTGAAGGCAGACTATAGAAAGTCTCTCCTCTTGGTTTACATCAAGTTTCACTACTAAAACTTGACAAAGTTGCTGCCAAAGTGCAGGGAACTGGCAGAGAGAGGGCATGATTAACAGGACTCGACATCCGTTTGGCAGTGTCAGCCATTTGCCGCTGCATGTGTTAAATTTAAGTTTTGATTTACGACCTCAACTTTGTAGGCTGTTGTTGTTTTATATAGGCATTGCTCCCCCACACACACCCCGCACACACACATGCTCGTTTTGATAGTGATAAATTGCGCTGTCAGAAGTTGGTAGCTACAATCGCAAACTCGCTAGCCTGTTTTTATTCCGCCTTGTTTTTCCTACGTTTTTTCTAACCAAACTGAGCGGCTCTGAGCCGAGTTGAGTTGAGTTGAGTGGAACAGCGTTCTGAGCCGCAGTTGCCGAGGAGTCAGCATAACGTATACGCCCTGTGGCGTATCAAGATATCTGTGCCATGGCATAGGTTGCTCCACTCCACTCCACTCCACTGCCATATAACTGGGTTATGAGCCCAGCTTCGAGCATTTAATGGCTGTTGACAGTCGTGTCGGAACACAAAAGGCACTGCACAGAGTCCATGGAGGAGGCAAATCCCGTGACAGCCAGTGCTGCCAGCAATTCATCTCAGAAACTGGAAAGACTTCTCAAACAAAAAGGGTAGCAACGTAGCTAAAAACTCACAAGGGAAGTTAAATAGATTTACTATGATATGAGCCAATTTTCAAGATATTTTCTTAAATTAAAATGGTCTTTAATAATTATAAACACATCCATATATTCATTTATACGGAATATTAGATTTTGAATTTGAAGATACCCTAGATTAACAAATAAAATCATAAAAAATTCTATTATTACCACACAGAAATCTCCATAAAAAAGCCAAGCTGCCACCTCTAACGCAATTCCTGCTTTTTTGTTTTAAGCCTTTCGCTGTTCACTTTTTATGGCCAACTTCTTGACGGCCTGGCTGTGCGAGTTATGTGCCCATTTCATTGCATTGTTGTTGGGGGCTGAAGTGCGCTTATAAATTTGTAATAAAGTTACTTATGCGATGCCATTGTGGCGCACAGGCGGCAACGCGGCGTATGAGCGATATTGGCAAAGCGGACTTTAGCTAATTGTGGACATTAAATATTAAGAACTATTGGCTGGCCATAAATTGCATTCGCAATTGTTAGCAATTTTTTAACGCTCCACTGCGTTTACAAAGGCTCTCTCTCTATATATATAGCGTATATATGGAGTGCGTGGTATATATGGGAACCGGATTAGCCGGCATTTGGTGGTGGCGCTCTTTCTGGTCTGCGCATAAATTATGCAAAATGATTTATAAGCGAAAAGGCAAAAGCGAAAACCGCGCAACGTAAAAACTAAACATTGACCGACCGCATAAATTAATTGAATTATGCAGGCGGCGGTCGACTCCCCTCACCACCCCTGCACACCATTCATGCACCATCTACAGCTATATCTATTCATTATTATTATGTAAATGTTGCATGTGCGTGGGCTGCTGCTCTTAAATCATGCGATTTGAACTCTCACTTGATTAGCGCGCGGGCTTAGTTGACAGATTTATAGGCGGGTCCTTTGCGGGGCTCTTGGGCTTAAAGCTTAGCCGAAAACCGAAATCAATTTGCCACCGAGGGCGGTGCTCGTTGCCCCTTAAAGTCCATAAAGACTGCCTTCGAAATCAATAAACCACGCGCGGCTTTTATGAGCCTGATTTATATACAGACACACTTGCACACACACACGGAGGGACTTTAGCCACGAACATGACATGTGTCTGGGCCGAAAAACCCTCTCCTCAAACCCCCTTTGCTCGCCCACGTTGGCAGCAATGTCTTTAATTTCTTAGTAGCTGCATAAATAAACTATAAATTCAGTTTTAGTACGACAACGAGGCACTTGGCTGGCTAAATAGATCGCTTGCATCGTATTGTAGGGGCCACAGTGAGGACTCACTTATAAAGGCAGTCTTGGGACTTTGTAAATAACTTCAAAGCTAATAAATAAAGTTATCTGTTTTTTAAAAGTTTCAATGAGTCTCCGAAACTTGAGGGTTTCCCACAATTATTCATTCTCTTACCCGAAATACCAAGTGACCACTGTAGTTCTTAGGAATAGCAATCCCAGATTGCCACTCGAATTGGTTGCATATTTGCTCAGCTTTCCACATAACTTATAAGTATTTATGCCATGCGGCAAACTCAAATAATGAACAGGGAAAACTTATCCCAGCAGCGAGGACTTGTAGCAGCTGATGGAAATAGCGGGCGTTTATCGGGCCGTAAATCGTAGCTTGCTTTTATGCAGCTCAGGACTCAGGATATAGGACTCGGGACTAGGGACCCGGGACTCTTGCTCGCATGTGCTTAAAATTTAATGACCCTTAAAGACCCAGTCACAGGCAGGCGACTTTTATGAGCTGTGTGATTGCTCGGCGGCATGTCGTGTGTGTGGGCCATATTTAAGGGCCAGGATCCGCATCCGTACTCGCATCCTCATCCGTATTCGCAGAAGCCAATATTCCGGCAGAAAGTCATTGAGACACAGCAATGGGCAAATGCAAAAATATGCAAAACGGGCAATCATCAGGAGACGCAGAGATACGGGGACGACAACACCGGCACAGGACTAAAAATACACGGCAAAATACAAGGTATCAGTGCCAAATGCAGCGCCACCTCTGCGTGCAAACAGCAAGAAGGCTCCGGCAGACCAAACGAGGCCAACCAATCCCGGCCAGACCAAAACGGATGGCCAATCGCAATCCCCAGCTGTCTATGGGATAGCCAGGATTAACAGTTGCCCGAAATGAAATGGATGGGACGTAAAAACGTTATGCCGGCCAAAAGGCATACAACAGTTTAAGCACTTGCATCGCCACTCCGCCGCCACACGCGCTTCTGCCGGGTACTCGCGAATTTATTAGCCACTTTCCGTGGATATCTTGGCGAAAATACCAGTTGAAACAGTGGCCAGGACACGAATTTATTAGGAAAAATAATGGAAAAGATTTCTGCAGCTGAAGTTAATGGGGACAAAATGCGATTAAATGAAAATAATAGATGAGGAACACATAGTACACAGCGAAAAAATAAGCTTAAATCTTGAATATTCATTTAAACTATTTTGTTTACAACTTTCCTTCCTTCAAGTGTATTCCATATTCGCTGTCGGAAAATGCTCTATTTGCTCGCCCAGTTTCCATTTTTTGCCCCTTCTGTATTTTTGCATATTGGCCGTGTGCGCTTTGATAAGTGAAAATTGGAAAAATCCTCACTTTGCATGCAAAAATAATTACGAAAATATTTGCAGGCGGGCAACAATGTTGTCGCTGTTTTTTTTCGATAGCCTTTTGTCGTTAGCAGCCCGACGACTCCGACAACGGACATATATCGAACGTTTAAATTGTTCAGCAGCTTTGACAGCTTTAAGCGCGGCGGCCCTCGAGTAGTTGAGCGCTTCACAGCCATTGGCAGTTAGTGGCTAAGCAGGGAGGCTTATGGCCGGGATTCACTAGGGAAAACTAAAACTGGGAGAAAGTCCGGCTAACAATGCAGAGAGAGGGCTCCATTGTCATTCGCCGCTGTGCACGGTCCAAAGTTAACTGACATTCAGTTCAGTTCAGTTGAATTCAGTTTGCTCCTGTTCTTTTTTCTTTCATTTTTGTGTGTATTTTTTGGCCATTTCTTCTGTTGTATTTTGTGTGTTTGTGCAGTGCCGACTGCAAATGAAAAGGCCATCGAAAACAAAAGCTTGCGTTGCCTATAAATAGCGTGAGCCCAACTTGACTTTCCACTTGCCAACTTTCTGCCACTGCCACCGGCACTGCCACTCGCTCCTTTTGGCCACGAGTCTTATCTGTTTATAGCGCTTGTCGTGTAAGTCCCGCTGCACTATTTTTGCCTCTTTCCGCTTTTCTTTTCGGCTCCTGTTTTTCCATTGTTCTACCCAGAAATACGCGTTGTCAGCGCCCAGAAAAAAGTTTCAAACTATTTCTCTAGAAAATATAAATTTAAGGCAATTCAAGGGCACGATATTCCAAAATTTAAAAAGTTTGGAATAGAAATTGGGAGGAAATAATTGATATTACCATTTATGGTGTATGACACAACATAGTTGATTTGAGAGCCCTGAAAGAGACAACTTTATAAATGGTAATTGTTTGACATTTTTTTGTTAAGCTAAAGGGCACACTTTTTACCAAATACAAGTCAGCAAAAAATTTAAAATATATTACATAGATAAAGGAAAAACATCATGATATATTTGACATGTGAACAAAATTCCACGCTTACAAATTATTACAAAAAAAACCTTGATATATAAAACCTTTTTTCATAATTTCTCCCTGTGTCTCCTGCCATAGATCTTGGTGGGATTTGCTCGTAATGCATTGGGATCGCCATGAACTATGTTACTTAATTGCATTTGCCGACCCCACACACACTGCCAGAGTGTTAAGCTGGCTCACAAATCTAATTGCAATTATGCAATTTGCTGCCATTAAGGCAAAAAACATATAATTTGCCATAAATTTATGCAACGATAATGCCCGGCGCGGGTGCGCCGATGTCAACGCTTGTTTGCAAATAAACACACAAATCGCTGGCCGTAATTTATTCGGGTGTTTGGGCGAGTGTGTTAACATGGCAACACGCTAGCCGGAATTATGCACATCGGCTACAATATAATTAACAAAATATAGCGAAAAGAAAAGGCAGAAAAAAGGAGACACAAACACACAAAAAGATTGACATCGAACTATGGCAACACATTGTTTATTGTATTCAATAAATTATTTTTGCAGCGCGCCTCGCGCTTTTTAATTGCATTTCAATGTGCCAGAGTGCGTGACTGCGGTGCGAAAATTTCAAAACTTTATTAAATTATGAGCAAATAATGCAAATCACGTGTGCAACAAGGCGGACGCTGTTTTTTCTGCACCTTTTTTTTTACAATACTTTTATGTGCCCTCATAAGGATGCTGCACTTTGTTGCAGAGGTTTTTATTGGATTTTTAAAATGGTTTAACGGCTGTTAATTAGCGAACTGTATAATACATTTTAAATATTCTACTTTGTTCCACCTGGAAACAATTTTGTGGAATGGAAAATGTTTTTCATCATATTCAATTCAAACGAATTTTAAAACAATGTTGAAAGCTATTTCACAGAAAAGAGCTGCATCCCCGTTTCTTTGATTATATTACAGAAGGCTTAAGACTGGCTTTGTCTTAGAATTTCCAAGGCCAGATTCCAAGAAGTAATCTAAGTACACCCACGCTTATCCCAGCTTAGTCTTAGTGTTATTAATTAGTTTATATCAGTGCCTGCCTCTTGCTCGACTATGAACTTTAATTTTAACTGATTGCCATTTGAGGGACTCCCGCTGCTAGCCCCAAAAAAGCATTCCGCCAAACTCGGACATACTTAGCTAAATAACAAAATTAATGAAACATTCCCAGACCCCGGGCTGTGCAAATACTGTTATTTATACTACACTCAACTTAATTACAAGCAACAGCAGCCGCAGGAGGCATCGCTCCTCCGGCATCAGCAGCAGCACAGCACCAGCACCGGGCTTAATCCGGCTACATGGCCACGGTTCATTAATCAGACGCGACTATAAGCCACAACAAAACCCGAGTATCTGGCTACCTACTGCTCGGCGGTTCCTAGAACCAGGAGGCACCACCAGAAGCCACCGTCCGGGAAGCGCCAGGGATGCCAGGGAAAAAATTAACAAGCAACTTAACACTTTAACGCCTTTCACTTCACTTTACGATGCCGGGCGAACAATGTAATTACTTCAAAACAAGAAGATGCTGACCTCCCTCGGTTCCCGTGGGCTCCCGGGTTCCTCCTCGGTTCCGTTCCTCGGTTCTTGGGTTTTAGGGTTTCGTGGGCCGTGAATTAAGTTTAGGATGAACTAACTGAAAGTCTGCAGTGGACGCTTGGCTGGGTTTTCGGGCAACATGCCGAGGATGTGGATGAGAGGATGCTGTCGGCCCTGACTGCATTACCATTTGATTATAGAAAACATTTATTTAACTTGCCCGGAGAGAGTCAACTAAGCCATAATGTAGCCGACACAAACACAGGGAGAAAGGGGTTACGATAAAGAGATGAAAGAGGTAATACACACTACCTCATCTAGTTTCTCAAGATATTTTTACAGAAGAAAAGCAAGACCTACTTTTCTAGCTTTAAGTTCTCAAAAAAATATTTTATTTAAATTCAAGACTAATAGTTAGTTTCTCCCAGTGCAGGTTCACAGGACCACTAGGTAAAGCAGTCTAAAGCTGGGCGAGCCAAGCCAAGCCAACAAACTGCACCGCCAACTAACCACAATGCAAATCCGCAGAGCAAACAATGTCAGGTGACGCAGGAGCCTTCACTGCGGCTGAGTGGGCGGCTCCAGATCCAGAAGGTGGACTCGCCCAGTGGCTCCGTGGGTGTGTGCCAGCCAGTGACAGGCTGACAGACAGCGGCACACCTTTGGAATCAACTTTGAAAGGACCCCGCTCAGCTCTCAAATTGGTAAACGTTGACTCGGGCCTGTGCACGTAATTCAATCTGCAGTCCCAACTTATTCCCAGCCTCAGAATCAGCAAGGATGAGAAGGAGCCATAGCTAGCGCCAGAGCCGGAGTAGGTGCTGGAGCATCTGTAGCAGATTTACCCGTCAGCCGTCGCGCCTGAGCATGTGTTAACGGCTTCCCCTCTTCATCATGCCTTCACCAACCCATGGGCCATTTGTCTTGGCCAACTGACAGCCTGTTCTCGAAAGCCGAAAAGCCCGCTCTTAAGTTGCAAGTGCAGCTGCCTGCAGTGGGAAGGCATTGCCATCGGTTGCGCCCAAAACTCGCTCACTGGTAAATGGAAAGTCCTGGCATTCGGAGGGAAAACCCTTGGCGAATGCTAATGGAAAAGCCCAGCGATACTTGAACCAAGCAGGCTGTAATTAATGCTATCAGCCTGCCGACTGTGACAAGCGAAATGGGGGGCCGGAATATTGCGGCGGGGCTAACTCGATTTTAGAGCGCCCAAAGTTGGAAATTAGAGGGCAGTTGCTGCCGAGTTCCTTGACCTCAGCTTTCCTAATGAAAATTACAGCTTGCCACAATAAGGTAATTGTTTTTCACAAATTAAATTTACCTAAATGGTAGTCGAAGTGAAAACATTTCATGTGGAAAACTTTTGGGCAGCGCTTTAAAATGGTTTTGAAATTCACAGCTAAATGAAAAGTGTGGAAAATATGTTTTATCAATAATAGCATTGCAGTCTATTGGTTTATGTTAATGAACATGAAAGCCTAACTAATTATATATGTAAATTAATATTAGACTCTTTAAAATATATACGGGAGGACTTACTACGACTTTGAAATCTTTTATAAAAGTTTCCAACACTTTCTTGCATACTTTTAGTCACCTTAAAAACCCCTAGTGATTATTTGGCCCTCTGTTGATAATTGGAAGGAAAATATTAAGTATTCCTTGATTCAACCGACCGACCATTTTTAATGTTTTAATGTTTAGAAAATATTACAATTTTATAGATCTGTTATAAAAGAGGCAGTTACAATTTTAGACATAATGCCACATTAATTAGAATTGTTTGTAAGAACATACCGAGAATGTAATTTGCGAACCCTAACACGACTGAGGATAAAACTAGACCGACATGAACTGAAGTTACTTCCTGATGGGGATATATCGGGGGCTCCGACCGTGTCGAGACCGAGTTAGACCGGATATATGTATGTACCCCAATGCAACCCTCGGCTAGGAATCCGCGCAGCAGTTTTCAGTTGATTGCATTCGGGCAGACATGGCATCGGGATCGGGAGTCGAGTGGAGTGCTGTGGAGTGGAGTGGAGACCAGGATATGGTCTATCGTGCGCTCGGAGCAGCGACACTTGGCGAGAAGCGACGGAAATGGCAACCTGAACACGCATACAAGGCGAGAGCCCGTGGCCCGTAACCCTTAAATACGGCGGAATGGGGACATAATTAATTTAAAGGCTCGCCTCGCTATGGTAATGTTTGCAAAGAGTGTCAGGTGTTTGGGTTCGCAACTATTTATCATCGGGCGAGTGCATTTGCATGGAGTTGATTTATTATAATTACGCTGCAGCTGACAGCCGGAGCTGGAGCGGTAAATGCCCTGACAGTCGCTTTAATTACACATATCAATTAGCAATGAGTGGCGAGTGACAAGGCAGCTTAAGCCGCATCGTCAAAGGATACTTACCACGGTTCGTCCGAGTGATGGATAGAGCTCTCCTTCGTTCGCTTGATTTTTGTGCTGCTTTATTTTGTTTTGTACTTTTTAAGTGCTCCCAAAAAAAGGACCCCAAGTACTCCCACACACGCACACCCACAGACGCACACCGACAAGGGGGAGTCAACATATGGCAGGAGTTCGTGGCCACACTTTCCGCAGGACAAACGCGCTAAATAATAAAAGAAAATGGCCGCAGGACAGCGGCGCAGTAAAATAAAACAATTTAAGAACCGAAAACAAGTCATTTGCCAGGCGGTGTGTCCTGTTTTCGTTGCTGCGCTGTCCTCTGTGTCTGTGTGTGTGTGTTTGTGAATGCCTGTGTGTGGGCGTTTAACTTGCCTAGGCCTTGGGCGTAGCCATTGTCGTAGTCATCCTGCAAATGTCCCTTTATCACTCTATTTGTATTTTTGTTTCAGTTATATTTATTTTATTTTTTGCGCACACTATAATGTCCTGAACAGTTTCAGTTATTGGCACTTTAACCACTTCTGGAATATTTATTTTCTCTCCATTCCGTTGCACACTAAACACTTTTCAAGTCCACCAGGTCGGAGCTGAGTGAGTGCGAATCCTGGGGGAATCCAGGGGACGAGCGCACACAACCAGCGCTGCCGCAGGACGACAGCCAACTGTGCGATGAGCCCGAGTGCCGTTTCCATTTCGTCCTCGGCCAACTCGAACCCCCAGTTCGAGCTGCAACCAGTTCGGTTCGCTTGCAGAAAACGACGCCCCACATCCTGGCGCACCCCCATCCTGGAGCGCGCTGCCATCCTTGTTTGCCGCGACACTTGTTACGGTTTTGCGAGGGCGTCGGACTCCCGAGCATCCTGCGGCCAGGGAGGGTGAGAGTGTCGTTGGTCTTCGTCCTGCTCGAAGTGTTCGTGCTTGTTTGCTCCCAGCTAGGACAGAAGCCCACGTACAACGTGTCGTATGCGCACTTTTGCGGCATTTTTAACTGTTTATTCCGGGTGCCTCCAGCTCCGCACAAGGATAAAATAAAAAGGTACGGTAAAAAAAATGTATTCCAGAGGTTTGGTCAGCAGGCAGGCCTCGTTCGAAACCAGACAAGCGTCCACTTTAAATTTATTTTTGAAAGCTTTTCATGCAATAGAAATTGTGACGGTTAGGTCATTCCTCGGGGCTCAAGGATGGCCAGGGTTCGTCTCAGATA
>JAEIIL010019611.1:0-17468 GCA_018905715.1 Drosophila lini
GAGCATTTGTTCAACGGATGCTAAATGCGCTTTAATGTTGTGTGGGAAGACCCTATAAGGAAAATAATTATGTATACATTCTCGGCTATATTTTAAGTTAATTTTGGCTTAGAGTTTAGCTTATCCGTGTGTTCATAGCTTTACAACACTGGTTCGGAGCGCTGTTAAACTTTACAGTGTGCTGATGGGGCCTTGGTAACAGTGTTGCCATGCATGAGTTTGTTTACGTTTGGCGCTCTAAAAATAACGGTGTTGTCTTGAAATGCTTTAAGTGCGCAAGAACCGACGCACAGTGGGGTAACAGAGGCAAAAATTTGCCAATAAACCAACCAATCGTAATTGCAACATTTTCTTCTTTCTACTTAAGAAAACCATGGTATATAAATATATAGTACCATATATAGGCAGCTAAAAACAGCTATTGCCACATAAATGTCATTTCAATATTTTCAGTCAATCAGCGACCCCGAAAATTTAGTGGGTGGCTCTTTTCGTTCGTTCCTTATATGGCTGAATATATTGACGATATTTTCAGTGATTTATTAATCCAGTCGTAGAATTTACCAGCTGACTGTTAACCTTTCTTGTTTCAGTTTGCTAGATTATCTCTGTAAATTGGTATCGAACCTTATATGTCATATATTTTTAATTTTAACTAATTTATTTATTTTAACATGAAGAAAAGTAATGTAGTAAATGTAGTAAACTTGACAAAAAATATAGCTTTGAAAAGGTGTTCGTGAGAAGGACAATTTATGTACTTTAAGGTTGCATAAATATCAATTTTAAAAATATATATTAAACATTAAGCGCCAAAATCGCCTACTACACCACTGTGCGCCGCTTGCCGCCAAATGAAAAGCTCTTGCCGCCAAGTGAAAAGCTGAGCGATTCCGAAACCCGTGGCATATAAACAGAGCTCAAGTTTAGTGCAACTGCAACGGTTCTCGACTGCTGAGCTCGTGCTGCTACTTTTTCGGGTTGGATTGCCTGCAGTTTACGCGACTCGCGCGATTATTCTGACGCGAATTTTTACGTCAATGGAGTTGGGCAATTTGACTGCCGAATGAAAACCACTTAGGTCCTCAATACCTGGGCAGGCGAGAAGGATAGTGGCATAAACAAGACCGTTAACAGTTAAGTTTAAAAAACACTTTAAAAACAAATGCCCAATCTTGGTTTATTTAAGTGTTTGCGAATTCACGAGCACGTGATGACCGATTTAAAGCGTTCGGCGAATACTCTGAGACTTTAACCCTGTACTACCTTGACTGCATTCCAAAATATCATAACAAAAGTGTTTAAATTATGCAAAACATCTGTTATTTATATACGTTTATAAATTCATATTGTCAATCCCTGAATCTCTGAGCTCCATGTTCTTAAACTCTTGTTAAATCGGTCTAGATTTGAAATTAATTTGAAAAGTGCCTAAATGTATGTAATAAAATAGTAAAGGTAAGTTGTATCTCTTAACGTCATTAAGTCCTTTTTATTTTATGTGACTTATTTACATTATTGAAATGTCCTGAGCAGACAAATAAAAATAAATGTTATGTAGCCAACTAGGGTTAAGAGCTTCGCTTGTTTTGCATATGGCCCCCGTAGTCTGGCATTTAACAATGAGCATTGGAAAGTGTTGAGGCCTCCGGCTATGTTGGGCATTCAAATGGAACATGGCAGAGCCCATAACATCTCTGCATCCCAATCCTGCCCCCAGTGGGCAATCGTTTACCAAATGAATAATGTCGCTTTTGGGGGCTCACTCTGTCGCCCAATGTTGTCCCCTTTGTCAATTTTTATTTGACACATTTTATTGGGCAAATCGCTTGGCGTTTGGTAATCCTTTTGCATTTCTAATTCTGTCAAAATCGAGGGCGACATTTCGCCCGGGGCTGCAGGCCCGTCCCAAGGGTAACATTTCTTTTTTTGTTCACTCTAAATTGGAATCGAAATCAGATTTTGTGCTGATCTGTCTGTTTGTTTGTGGCAGCCACGGCTCTTCCTGTTGACTTTCATTTACAAACATTAGTTTTTTGCACTGTTGGCGCATTTCCACCACCCCAAAATCCACCCAAACACACACACTAGCCCACCTCTCCACCCCCGCTGGCACATTCAATTAGAAACATTTCGAACATTGAAGTGCATTGCTTTCGAGGATTCAGCCGTGCAGCAGCTGCAGCTGTCGCCATTAGTGGTAAAGTTTATCCCCAGTTGGGGCCCAGGGGGCGGGATTAATTTACATTTAATGTGTCGTGCATTGTTTCACCTGATTCATAACTGTCTGTAAGTGAATTATGCTTAAATTAATGGTATTATCTCGCTATTTTTGTATTCGCGCATAACTAATTGCTTGACAATTTAATCTTTTCAGCAAATTGATTACCTGACTTTTAGAGATTTTCCTCTTTAAAATAAAAACATAAATACAATGAAATTATATAATAAAGTTGTTGAGGGTATGAGAATCCTTTGGAATTGGGCTTCTTGGTATACTTTTCTTGATTGAAATTCCATCATTACTTCCATTCCATTTTTTACTGAAAATTCGATGCGGATTAAGTGCAAGCGAGTGAATCATTTGTGGAACGATAACTACCTCGCTTCCTTGCAGTCCCAATCTTACTGCTTGTATCGTTTTGCGGAGCAGCTGCAGCCGGATTTTGGCATCGCACTGACGCAAGCATATTTCAGTGGATCAGGGCGGTAGGAAGTGAGTGCTGCGGTTGTTGCCAGCCAGGATTTATGAAGCACCGCACACTCCGATGGCAGGCGTATCCGTTTCCGCCTTGCCTCTTTTTGCCCCTGCTCGGTTTACTCTGCCCGTGCTCCTGTCGTCTTCCAAGTGCAGTCACTGTGTTCAGGTTGCTGCAATTGTAATTCAATTGCCTTGAAAAACGTTGATTTACAACAATTCTTTTAGTTTCAGGCTGTACTTGAGAGTAGAGCTCTGTCCCAAATTAGTAATCTGCAGTTTTACGTAAATCCAATATTTAGTTGTTCATAAAAGTTAGTAGTATGTGTGCATATTGTAGGTTTCGAGTCGATGTTATTTATTTTCTTTTAAAGTTGTAATGTTTGATATATGCAGTTTCGAGTGAGTAAAAGTAAAGTATCTAGAGATGAAATTCACTGAATGTCACAAATTAAAAACACCTTAATTGCTGCCCAGAAAAGTAGGCAACATGCATTCTCTTTCCAGACATTTTTCCCCGATTTCTGACTCCCTTCAATGGCTGCGGTTTGGCGGTTCAATATCGCATTGGGGACATCCCTTGAGAAAATGCTTATGTATGTGTATGTGTTGTATGGCCTAATTAAAGCTTTCTCGCCACAGTTAATTAACGTAATTTTGATTAACGCACCAAAATTACATTTAAATATTTCATTAGCCACGGGAAACTGGGGAACTTTTCACACACGCTCACGCTCCCAGCCCACTCCCATATTCACACATTCACACTTTGGCCACCGCAAGCGAGCGTCCAAAGTTGGGGCGAATTGGAAAGGAGAATGGAGAAGCGGAAGAGGAAAAATCTGAGAATATTTTTACAATTTTCATAAACGCATGAACAAGAAGCATGGCAAAGATTCACACGCACACACATTCGCCAGAGATATATAGAGAGAGAGAGAGCATTTTGTATAGTTTAAAACAATGGGACCTTTCCCACGAGGCCCCTCCTGTCCAGGCTGTCCAATCCGCTTGGGCCGAGTGGCGCTGAATTGGCGGCCAGAATCCAGGATGTAATCCAAGGAAATGCGATGGGCGGCAGAGCAGAGACAAAGAGAGAAATCAGAGCCAGAGGCAACCATGCGTGAAACGCAACCTGAGCACACGGAATGGGTAAAAATTAAGGATATGTGTAAGCGCAGGGACAAGGGAAGGACTCAGCTATATAGGCATTAATCCAGGTGTGTTCCAATTAACAGGCATTCGGTATAAAATTTAGAGATGCTTTTAAGCGTTTAAACTATTTATTATTATATATTTTAACTAAAGCTCTTTTTGAGAGTTGTGAAAGAATGAAAGATGGATTAATGGTTATAAAAGAACAGTCGAAGCTGAAATATCTACGAAGTTATAAGCTGTTGTTCTTAAACTTACCTAATAAGTTTACAACTTATTAAAACTGGCAGCCAACTCAATAGATGAAATTTAACAAAAGGATCGTTTGGTTAATGGTTGAACAAAGAGACTTTACTTATTCCAATACACTATACATCTATAAGGCCAGCCTGAAAAATCCTTGCATTTGGCTTACTGTGCCCCTGTGTAAATATTTGTTGTTGGTTCGCTGTGACCAGTTGTTTGGCGGTCATGCATGCATCCTGTGCTTCATTTAAAAGTTATTTAGAGTTCTCCGCTCCCGCTTCTGTTGATGACATTGCATGGGGACATGGTCTGCGGCCGGAGAAGCCAAAGATGCGACAGGGCACGGGGAAGAAAGGGCACTGCGGCTGGGTGGAGCTGTGCGTGTGCACGAATTATATTTGCATGAGTGCGTATTGAAGTCAGACCATTTTCCAGAGGCAATCGGCAGGGGCGGCCTGACGGTGACAACCAAAACGAAAACAGTGGCAGTGTAAACAACCAGGACGTGCGGCGGATGCGCAGGCTGTGGAGGATAAGGACGACCTACGTGCAACATGCAACAATAGCATTAAACTCGCAAAAACTGCATACACACACACACACTGGCCCCGTAAGCGGAATCTCATTTGGAAGCCTGGCAAAATACGCCGCATTTCTCGCATGCATAGTGCGGGTGCGGGCAGGAACCGAAGTGACAGCAGTTGGCAGGAGTCCTGCGGACCTCAGACAAAAGTTTCCTAGGCTCATTTCGTGCCCCTAACGGTGCAGTCCTGCTCCAATTTAGCTGCAACTTTTCGGGGGCATTAGAAGTTAGTTTGTTACTTTTTTTTTGGGAGGCGGCAATCAAAAGAACAACTCGAGGCGGGCCTTTACACCGATGGACCATTTGCAAGATTTCAAGGAATATATGATTAGACGCATTTGGTTTAATCAGATATATTGCAGTTCTTAACTTAACGTTTAAAATTAGAGAAAATCGACGAAAACCTTTCAAGTATAATTTTAAGTACCTTGCAACAATAATTATTATAATAAAGTATTTTATTTTAGTGCGATAGTTCAACCCTTTTTGAAATTAAAATATTTTACATTATATGCCCAGCGCTTTTTGAACTTACCCTTAAATTGTTTAAAACCAGAATATCCTGAAATAGGGGGAATGAAGCGCGTTGTATCTTCGTCGTGTTGAAATTTGTTTGTTTTTTGGCCTTTTAAAGCTCGCACCACTTTGCATTCCTATTTGCATTTACAGGATGCAAAATTAAAAGCCCGGGGAACCGGAAAGAAGGCGGGACAAGCGGCAGGGGCAGAAGCAGAGCAAAGAGCGAGGGAAATCGTTATTTGCTGTTGCACTTAATGCATCCAAATTGTTATAATTTGCACGGTAATTTTCGCTTTCGCCCGGAATGAAATTAGGGAAAATATTTTAATTGCTGCATAACGTTGGAATTATGCAAATGCGGCCTAAAGGCTGCAGAATGCTGTGGCACAATATGGCAATGATCTGCCTAACGCTATGTTTGCCTAAACTTAAATGGGTTTCTCAGTTTCTCGGAGAACAGGCTTAGGTTGGAGTTGAATTTGACTTCGGATTTTACCCATTTCCGTCAGCTAATCTCCCCTTGTTTCCGCCCCATCCCTGTGTGAGTGCTCGCCCGTCTGTGCCACTGTTTAATTAATTTTCAAGGCATCTCAGGGGCAAAGCAGAAGGGCCACGAAGCGTGCGGTTGACAGCTCAAGCGGAGTTGCGCATACGCCGTGTTGTCTGACGCTGCACCGCCGTCTGACAGTGATTAATTCGCCTGCATCCCAATCGCTTGCCGCACACTGCGGCTGTCGAGGAGAATATCCAGGCGAGTGTCCAAGTGTCCGTTGGTCGAGCAGCTCCTGTGATATTCAATCACCTCGAAAGCCACTCCCGAAATTGGCCAAAAACTTGGGCTCTCGCTTTGTTGATCTTTGCTAATGCCGAAAGCCATGGCCATCAGCCATCTAAACAATTGACCGAAAGTTTCGGTTTGACAAAAGTGTTTGACATGTCCTGGTTACCCTTTGGGCACGGAGTTTGGACGAGCACACTACACGTACATGCCGAATGTGCTCCAAAGTTTGCATTGTACGCGCACCGTGGGAAGTGGGGCGGTTGGCTGCAGTTGCACATTAAGGTGCTTGCCACATGGTAGCTGTAAACTTAAAACAGGGAAAGTTTTCATTCGACTTTATGTGAACTTTGTTGACTTTTCAATTGATGTGCAACTTAATCCAGATGGGACACGAATTACCTGAGTGTATTCTATTTTATCTGTCTGCTATGGTTGTGTTTTCTGAGATGTGGTTACGCTTTGTAATCGTTTTATGGGTAGCCTTTGAGTAAACTTATGTATGTATGCATTTGACCTAAGCTGCATTTTTAGTTTGTTATTTGTTTTGTAAATGTTTCTGAAATGGACTTAATCTTGTTGGCATAATTGAATTTAATAGTCTGCCAAAGCGGTTATCCTTAGTAAACGTGTTTAAATGTGTCATAAAGAACGACACAATTTGAAAAAAATTGGAGGTACTTTGACAATATATAGGAAAAATTTGATATGAGTAGAATATTCAATAGAAATATGTCTTATATTTTGTTTTGATTGAAGGAACGTTACAGAAATTCAAAAGAGAGAAATTGAAGTTTAAACTAAAAATAGCGAACATATTATGTATAAAGAATGGAAGATGAAAAAGATTTTCTGGAATAATTAAGTTAATGGTTTATGCTTAAATAGGAAACCCTTCATCCTAGTGTATTTTTTTTTTCTAATAGAAATTTTCTATTATTGTAAGCCCATGCAATAGTCTTAAAATAATTAAATCATTTGCAGTTAAGCTCTCCCCCGGGCCCTAAGCTTTCTTATCCGGCGGTGTAGCAATGTCTGGTTCAAATTTGCTGGCTTAAACCATTCCCAGCTGGCATCCATCAGCTCGGCGATGTAGTGGAACTCGAAAGCCGATGGAGAGCTTAGCTGCTCTCCGAGCAGAGTTACTTAATAATTCATAAACATCAATCAGAGCTCGGTCCCCGTTCGAGTGCTGGTGATGCCAGTCCTAGAGTGCATTCCATCAGCGATGTCAGAGCAGCTGCCTTGTTAGGAGCCTCTCCATATGCTCATTCACCCAGTAACTCAGCCTTCCCAGTCCCTCCAGAGTGGTGTCAACACTTCGCCTGCTTTCGGGTCTGCATTAGTAAACATTTTGTTGTCAGCGCTCGTCATTTGCTGTCATCAGTCGACGAGTCAACACACAGCAGGCGATGCACTTGGGGGCGGCTTCCAAAGGGGATGGAAGGCTCCAAAGGCAGAGTGGTGGGGAGAGCATAGTCTGCATTTTACTGCCAACAAAACAAAAGATTTTAATGGCTTTTACGGGAATTAAAAGGCGGCCAAAGTTGGGCTTGTTGTGTTGTTTTGGCTTTTGCACAAAATGGTACTGCAAAATGGCCGGAACCTGCGGGAAATCCACATAAATGCACCATGGAATTCAAATAAACTTACATACAAATGTATAGGTATTTGCGTTTCGTTGATATTTCGAATTAATGAAGCAAAATACATGCGTGGCCTGCTGCGCGGGTGTTATCACTAAATAAATATTACGCATACGCAGCGTTGCCATGTGTTGAATGCATTTTCCACTCACGAGTCACCCACCAAAAAGTCAAATAAATATAAAACATTCCTGCACAAAAATGGTTGTAATAAACTTTATTTCATAAAAATTGTGAGTTTAATTTGTTTAAAATTCCCTTAAGCTATGATCTAAGTTTTTAGATATTTATTATAATATTGGTATATTTATTTATGGTATAATTTAAAAGATAAATGCTTAGATTTAATATTGAAATAAAGGCTGAATTAATTTAATTTCTCTGTTTGAAAGCCTTGAATATGAACTAGTTAAGACTACATCCACTTCGTTGGCTGGTCAGTTTCATGTTGAATATTTCACTTTGTCATAAACACATCTCAAGACTGAGTAAATCACCCAAGCAGATGAATTCATCCAGAGACAGAGATATTGCACAGCTTTCGCTCCTCCCTCCCTGCTTTTCAATTTATTCGTCTTCCAGTGGGAGACTCATAAATCACAGTAAAGCCCATAATGCAATTGAAATCGATGTGCTCACAGCTCAACTGGAGCATATGTGCCGTAGCCTGCCAGAGGCTATGTAAAGTCTACAACCAGCACGACGTTCAGTAGAGTGAGTGCTGTGTGATTTCAGATTGAGTTTTAAGCCACAAAGGCAACGTCACTGGGATATCCTCGGGCACGTCTCGCCCAATAACCAATCGCTGACCACACAACAAACGTAAATGTACCTTTTTCTGCATCCCAGGCTGCCATCTATGTATATATTATGTATCTCGCAGGGCTATCTAGAAATCAGTGAAGCGCCCTACAAACAAAATGTCCAACCAAACACGTTGCCCATTCAGTCTCCTCGCTCTTTGCTCTGTCACCCGTTTTGTTACCAGTAAAATGCAGCAAAAAATCATTTCAAATTATAAACACGACGCCGTTGAGGGTTCCTTTTGAGGCAGGACACTCACAGCGTTGCTACGTGTCCTCGTCGTGATTTTCCTATCCATTACACGATGTGATGTACGTATGTATGGGTGGAATTTATAGAAAACATTATTTTCGGTCAAAAGGGGCTTTAAGAATAGTACGAGATACTAGATTTTCAAACGAAAATATGAAGTGGATCATACGTTATTTATTAACTTTTTCACTACAGTAAAAATATTCCAAAAATTGTTTAATTCACTTCTGTACGCAGTTTTCAAATCACATCAAATTTTGATTGTATTTTCATTACGAAATATAAATATATAGAATGCCTAGGCTTCTATCCTCTGTGGGTATTGCATAGTCGGTACTTTTACCTCTGACTTCTTTTTATGGATTCAGCTTTATATTCGCGCTGCAGCTGTTGCTGTGACAGTTTCTGCAGCCTTTGCTTTTTGCTGCTTAGCGCTTTCGAGCGGACAAACCGAGTGTTGCATAGTTATGGACGCCGACGACGACGATGACGCGCTGTTCTAATTCTCCCCACAGTTCCCCCCGACCTTCTGTCTGCTCTTTTTCCGCTCTAAACTTTTGCAGTTATAATCTACTTATGAAGTAGGTAACAACGTTTTTATTAAGTATGGACAGCGCCGAAGTAAAAAACGGAATGCAGACAATTTTTAAAGCTCTGCAAAGTTTTGCTTCCCAACGTGGCAAGTTTGTTAGTTCGGCGGGGGACGGAAATTGCTGAGGGGAAGCGGGGAAATGTGGGACTAGTTCATCAGAGTTTTTCATTTCATTTTAGCTGGCGACAAGTTCCATTACTTTTCTGTTTGTTCCAATTCCCATTTACAGTCTGTTTGCTTTGCCAATTATTATTTTTGTCGAGGAGGAGACGGAGCTCGGTAGGTGAGAATTTTTACATGCATTTGATTGCCAACTTTTTTTTTGCCAACAATATAGCATTAGGGTAGCCTATATATAAAAACAAATAATTGCAATTCAATAATGCGCCTCATTCCAAAGATCTCCTCCTCATTGAACTGACAAGCAAGCGAAAGAGTAAATGCATAATAAATGGAGTGCTCCATAAAGAACGATCTTTATATATTTGGTAGAGAGCTTATTTCAAGCCTCTTACCTGGTCGTTCGTTCTTATTTGCAGCTAAAAAATCCCTGGGAATCCTTTCTAGCAAATTTAAAAGGTCTAACCCGACGCTCTATGACCGCATCCGGATGCATAACTCGAAGCCAACCCTCGCCCGTCCACTTCCGCAACCTTCAGCTCTTCGGGGCAAGTGCTGCACTCTGGCAAACTGCTGAAATTTATTTGAATGGCCATCGAGGCATCTTGAGGCCAGCCCGAGAAAGCAGCCATAAGGGGGCGCAGAGATGGATATCCACAGCCCTCAGCTCGCCGTCCATTAGTGGCCCGCCGCCTGCTAATGGACGTTAATAAGGCGTTAAATTGCCTAATTGTCGATTATGGCCCTCGGCGCTATAAGGTACCGCAGGGAAAGAAGAAAAACTAGCACATAATTCTGCATGCCCATGAATAAGCCTCGGCTTCAAACTCTTCTTAATATTTACGTATTGCACTAAGAAAAAGAGGCATACTTCCCATTTTATTTCCTATTAATTGGAATTTAAAGAGTACTTTCAGATATGTCCAGTTAAGGAGAGGCTGGAAATAATAAATAAATATATAGAAGTTGATTTTCAAGCATTAACTTGATACAACTGTTTTAAACTGAAATGAAATGACAATTTAAAGCCAAATATTCCACAAGGGGTTCAAGCTTGGCTTACCCCACTTTTTCTCTCTGTGAACCTTTCCGCTAGGTGGTCCCTGAAGTGAACTATGGCCTGACCGGGCGGCAGCTTTATCCTTAAAGCCGAGTTAAGGCAGCTTTCCCATGGCTTCCTCCCGGCTTTTCCCCCTTCCTGCCGTTGCCGTTGCCGTTGCAAGCAAATTTTCTGCTGCTCAAAATGCAATGCAGGGAATGCAATATAAGCGATGCGAGAGCCACTGAATGGGCCGAAGAAGGGGCAGGAGCACAGGACACAGCACCATGGAGTGGTCTGAGGCAAAAATGCCGACAGCCCAGAGTAACGATACTTACACGCTTAACGAGTCAGCAATTCAGGGAATCAATGTGTATTTGTATTTGTCATTTAAGGAATTTAAAAGAATTTAAAAATTAGTTGATTGGGACTTAAATAAAAATAAAATTCGCATTTATAAAAAAATCTAATGGAAGAGAGAACTTCAGGAACTTAGTTATTGGCTTGGGAAATGTATGAAAATATTAGAAATATACTTCCCAAAATAAATATACACATATAATATATTAACAACATCTTTACAAAACACAACAAAAACTTATATTCTTTGTATTAAATTTAGTACAAAGGTGATTCTTATTTTCCCCTCAACTCGATAAGTTATACGAAATGCAAGGCGTTTTTAAAGTCTTTCATTATTTTCTATATACGGTAATCAAAGGATACTGATGGTCAAAATATAATTCCCACCTAACACATACATATATCAAAAACAGCACGCGAGTACATGGAGTAAAGTCCATCGAAAGAGCCGCTTTAAGGATCATTCATGTTGCCTTTTTTGGGTGCACTTGTTTTCCGCATTGAAATATATTTCAGTTTCGTTTTTAGTTCTGTGGCAAACAGCCAAATTGTGAGGTGGGCGGACACTTCACAGCAGGGCGCACTCGGCCATTTCTGTCACGATGTGCACTGGAGAGGGGTCCGGGCGGCAAGTGGAGGCCATCGCCAGGGCGGGAACGCAATGAACAAACGCCTGGCCATGACCACTGTGAATTGTGACTGCAAATTGGCCTGTCGATTTTGCGGTGCAATTAAATTTAATTTAGAAGTCAGTCGACCCAAACGGTGTTCGGCTCTGACTGACGAGCCAGCCTGATGCAATTAGCAAAGATCCATTGTCCTGTCCTGAACAGTGCCTTCTCAGAGGCCACAGAGGCAAGGAAACGTAAACGAACATCAAACGTCTGCACGTAGAAAAAATATATGTTTAGAAGACGTGTATGACTTTTTTTAAAATACTTTTAAAGCTTATATTTTATGAATATATAATGACTATTCGGGCATCGCCAGGACCTTGAGTTTTCACAATAAATTCCGTTTACTTTTAAAGAATTTTAAATACAGGGAAGAGAGTGCCTACTTTTAGGTCGCTTCGTATAGGAAATAGTACAAAGAGAATATTAACTTACGTATATAAATGTTCATTCAATCTTAAGTTTGGTTATTTTATTATTTTCAGCTTCATGTTTTTATTGAAACTCAAACGAATAACTTTGTTTTAACTGGGTAAATTTTCGTATTGAAAATTGCTAACATCTCCAAGTGTGAAACCCGACATCAAAGGACATGCGAGTGCTGCAGGTAGAACCTCCCTCGGTTTCTGGCTCATGTCACCCCACACACACACATCAAGTACCCCTTCGGCCTCTGTGCGTTCCGTTTGCTTAGTTGGCTTCTCTATTTTTGCATCCTTGAAAGCTTTTGCCAACAAAGCGTCGGAAAACGAGAGCACCCGTTCAAAACTGTTGTTGTGGCTTTGCGGCGGCGTCGGCGGCGAAAATATATAGAATAGGGAGATAGAAAAGAAAGGCCCATACACGTTTTCCCCCGGGGAAATGTTTCGAGTGTACAATTTTGGCAACAACACACTTTGGAGAGTCCTCGAGGGAGCGAGGTTGGTTGGGTTGGCGAAGTAATGCAAATGTGGATTAGGCCAAATGGGTCAGCAATCGGATTTCCATTGGCTATTTACCAAATGCAAAATTGATGATGAATAAATCGATGCGGCTTGTGATTTGCAGCAGAAAAATATAGGATATAAAACAGGACAACTATGTTAAAGATAAGTTTTAGAGCTACAATAAACGAATGCTGCTGTAATAGTAGTCACTATGTTATGTTTTTATTATTTATAAAATTATATAATTAATTATATAAATCTAAAGTTGATGCATTTATTGCTAATTAAATTCCCAAGTGTGAATTTAGAAAGAAGTTTATGTATAATTAACTATAGGTCATATGCCTGTCATCTGCCCAAAAATACATGCAGCTTCTATTTATTAAATTTTTAATTAAAGCTCATACATACAGCGTTGTAATGTATAATTACAATCATTGTTTGGTGGGGGACTCCAACCATAGCATGCTCTTTTGTTTTAAAAACGATTGGTTATGACAGTTATAGCACGCTGTGCAGAATGCAATCAAACTGCGCATTCAAAAGTTCTCTAATTAATGTTCAACCCCACAATGTTTCCACCATAGCTTTTTTCAATGTAAATATGTGCATTTCCAATTTGTAATTGTGGACAGTAGCTCATTAAAATCAGCAATTGAATCAATTGACTCCAGCGATGATGATCAACCCCAAGCACTCCACTCAAGCGACTAACAAGTGTCCACAAGGACCTAAAACTTTTCCGCATTAGTCTCTTCCGTCCTACCACTCCACGAGTTGGTAGAGTGGGCTAAACGATGCCTCAACATTCCGGCACCCGCTGAAAAACCCACTCTAAAGCAAGTGAAAACTCAATTCAATTTCCGCCAGTCAGACAGCTGCACATTTTCACTTGAACACTTGCATTTATCGCCTGTCGAACCGTGCCAGTTTTGTTGGTGTTTCACTTGTCGCAGTTGGTCCTGAATAATGCCACGTCCTCATCTCCATTCGCCACCCCCCACCCCCGAAGCCATGCAGGACTTTTATCTGCCTATTTGTAGTACCTACGAGTGCAGCACCTATGCGGAATGTTTGACTGAGCCGAGCTGCTTTTATGACTCTGACGGAGTCTCATTTAAATAAGCTGTCAGTTGTGCCTATTTAACCAAATGCGAGCAAACTATCAGGCAAGCTATTCAAAGTACCGAATAAGACCATCAGTATCGACTATGGTCTAGAACAGTATAAGGGGTTTACATACCGAGACTGTAAAGGTAGAAGCTTGAAACTATCAGTTTTAAGTAAGTTGAATTTGAATAAAGAACAAGCTATCGCTTTTTTATAATTATTATTATTTTACAACTTTAAAAAATGTTTTGTTGTTTAGAAGCCGCAACAGCTACATCGACTTCCTATTTACAAAACTTCGATTTAGTTTCTAACTGGCCCACTGTGGCAGTCGTTTCATTTAACCCGAAGCCATGGTGCTCGGCCGCAAGCAAGTTGGGCAAGCACAAAGGCAGGACCCAAGACCGCAATAGCTGCAAGAACAACAATAGAGGCATCAGCCCCTTAACTCAACCTCAATGAGCAGCTCTGCTCGAAACGGTGGCGTATGAGTAACGTGCGGCAGGCGGCAGCGGCGTTTGTGGGTTGTGTGGACTTATATAGCATAACTCCGGGGGCTACTTGTTGGATCTTCAAATATTTATGAAAAGTGAAGCAAGTTTTTCATCTGCAGCACACTGCAGTGGCTTACTTTCCGCATCCTTACACTGGCAGAAATAATATAACTCGGACGGTTGTACTTTAATAACAATAAAAACGAAAGGAAAAATGAAAAACAGATATGAACTATATTTAAAAGTAAAATATAAACATATAAATATATAAATAAATAAAAATATATTAATATATGTATATATACTTCATCGACCTTGCCCAGCTTACCTATACTCATTCGCCTTTTATGTCTCTCTTTCCTTTTGCAGATGCACTCAAACTTGTGGATATTTATTTGGCGCCGCAAACTTTCCTTCCTGCTGGTTGTGTCTGGCCTGGTACTCCTCGGCCTTTGGACATGGGCTATATTAATCGATACAACAGTCCCCCAGCCACCTAGTGCTTTTTCCAGCACTGAGCGACTGCAACAGCAGCAGCAACAAGCCACTGGGTACCAGCAGGTGCACATAATCCAGAAGCTGATTGCTCAGGCCAATAGAGTACTCCGTGCCGAACGGCTCAGGGATAACGCCGCCGAGAAAGCACCGTCGCCCGTCCAACGCTTGGGGAACGTGCGATTCCTGCGACCTACGCAGGCCAAGAAGGCTCCCCTGCCCATGTCAGAGAGCTATTTGTTCGAGCAGGAACGCCTCAAGATACTCGAGCAGCAGCAGCGCCAGCGGAACGCCGGAATGGAGGAGCTGAATAATGCCGAGGATGAGCGAATGCTTAGTTCGGCAGAGCGCCAAACGCAGTATGAGCACGAGTTGCAGCGCATGGGAGTTCCGGTAGTGGCTGGAATCGGGCCTGACGGTCCGCGTCCTCCTGCCGAGCGCCTCGTCCACCTGGATCTCAAGGGCGCCCCGCCAAAGATTAGTTTCCTCAAGCAGGTCCTTCCCATGCTGCGGGCCCTGGGAGCCACGGGTCTGCTCATCGAGTACGAGGACATGTTTCCGTATAGCGGAGCACTCCAGCCCCTGGCTGCACATAACGCTTACAAGGAAGATGAACTGAGGGTTAGTCGATGCTCACATTAAGTTAACATAACATAAAATTCAATATAAAGATATAAAATATAAACTAAATATAGGTAACTATTATTTAGTTGTATTTTATATGTTAAGCAAACTATATAGTTTCTGAGTACGGATCCCATTAATGTAAACGATAATTTATCTATTTTAGGACTTCCTGGAGTGCGCTGCTCTGCATGGCCTTAGTGTAATGCCTCTCGTTCAGACCTTCGGCCACATGGAGTTCGTGCTAAAGCTGTCTGGCTTTGAGCAAATGCGTGAGCTGACCGAGAGCCCGCAGTCGATTTGCCCCAGCCAGCCGCAGAGCATGGCGCTGCTGGAACAGATGCTCACCCAGGTGATCGAGCTGCACCTTCAGTGTCTGGGACATGCGACTCAAACGTCAGCCGCGCCTTCAGCGCCCATTCGTTTCACCCACATCCACATTGGTTGCGACGAGGTACAGCGTATGGGCGAGTGCTCCGTCTGTCGCCAGCGACTGCGCAGCGAGCTCTTTCTCTCGCACGTGGTGAGCCTGGCGCACTTTATCCGCCGCCAGTGGCCTCAGCTAGGAGTGGTCATCTGGGATGACCAGCTGCGCTCGATGTCCCTCAGCGAACTGCAGCACTCGCAGGTGGGCAGCTACGTGGAGCCCATGGTGTGGGTGTATGCCAGCGACATCTACCACTTCATCCAGCCGCAGCTCTGGGATACCTACGCCAAAGTCTTTCCTGGCGCCTGGACTGCCTCGGCCTTCAAGGGAGCCTTTGGGGAGAGCTTGTTAGTGCCGCCGCTGCAGCACCATCTGGAGAACAACATCCGCTGGCTGGCGGTTATTGCCAAGGAGGGCGGGCGGTTTGCCAAGGGGCTGAGGGGCCTAGCCCTAACAGGATGGCAGCGATACGATCACTTCGCTGTTCTCTGCGAACTCCTGCCTGTGGGCATACCCAGCCTGATGACGTCGCTGTCCACCGTCGCCAAGGGCTACTTCAGCACGAACCCGCGCGACAACGAGTTGCTGAGAGTGCTGCAGTGCGTCTTTCAGCCAGACAGCCGGCGGTCAGGTCGCCCCTGGCTAGAACTGCATCCCAATGCCCACCACAGCCAGTTGTTTGCCGTGTGCAGTTATCCAGGCCACATGGTCTTCAAATACGCCCTGCGCCTGTTTGATAAACTGGCCGAAATCGGGATCTATCTGCAGAAGACGCGCGACCAAAGCGCCTGGCTCTCCGACTACAATGTCAGGCACAACTTCAGTTCGCCGCTGAGAGTGCGAGAGTTGACAGTCCAGACGCCGATGCTGATCGAGGAGCTGCGGACTATGGCTCGCGAGGCACAGCAGCTGCTGTGGGAGATGTATGACGAGTACACGGTGGCAGAGTTTGTGGAGCAGCACATTTACCCCACCATTGCGGCGCTGCAGAGGCAGCTGGCCATCGGGGAGACGCTCCTTCAGAGGCGCACCTGGCCGCAGAGGCCACTACCACTGGCTTTAAAGCTGCAGGAAGACATGGGACTGGTGACGAATCAGCAGGAGCAGCACCAGTGAGGTGATTGATCTGACTGGACAGGTGAGTTTGCAATTTAGTAACGCAGTTCATAATTGATTGGTGGATAATTTTATTAGACCGTGCCATAACTTAAGAGAAGCTGTTACAAAAATCAACAACTTTAGCGCGCAGAGTACACAAGCACATGCTGGTGCTTGCCGTTGGATGTTTTGCTTTGCACGTTCTGTCTGGCTCAGGAGTGTAAGTTTTGAGTTTTTAATTAAGCCTACATTAAGATTTATGCACATATTTCAGAGTCTGGGCGCGACTGCATGAACTTTGATGCCAAATTCTGGAATCTTTATTTACTCGCAAAGTGATGGCGTTCGAAACGCCCAACAACAAGAGTGTTAACAGCAGTAGCGGCACTTCCCGAGATCCATAATGCATTGCATTTTCAGCATGCAGTGCTACATACTAACATCAAATGTTCATTTTTCTAGAGTACTTTGTAAGAGGCGCAACTATACAAGCCAAGCATAAACTAATTAATCAAAATAACTGTAACAATAATGAAATAAACATCTTTAAAATACGTCTTCCACTCTAACGACTTTTTAAATTATTTCATGTTCATAATACAGGTAACAACGAATGTCACAAATCCTTATCCATATTATCAATATAATATGAATATATTAAAGAGAAGAACATAACTTCATAAGAAGCATACATATGTATGTTTGAAGTACTCATATTAGTCCATTTTCTAAATTTCAAGAAATTATTTTAGCTAAGAATATGGGGACAGAGTCATCATAGGGCCACCCTATAAAGCTTGGTTATATTATTTTTTTTTTTTATTT
>JAEIIL010019622.1:0-16697 GCA_018905715.1 Drosophila lini
GAGAAATCATTAAATTATTATCTTGTTAGTATCGTATTTTCAAATAAGTATTGGCTTGGTTTTTTTTGCCTTCTTTTCCGTAAACCTTATATAATTTATACTTTAATATAAGCCAAGAGCTAGAGTTTATTTTTAAATCTAAAAAAAGATTTTCAGAAGCGGAATTTTCTTGTTTCCGTGAGAGAGTTATGTCTAAATGCACTTGATATATGATAGAGTTAGCAGCTATCACGCATACGCAGTGGTGGATTTTCTTAACTTTTTTATTATTATTACCATTACTATAATCATTATTTGTATTATAATAATGCGTATTATTATAGAAGTAATTTTATAATAAAACAAATGATTTTTATAATAATGGTAATAATGATAAGAAGTTTGCAACGTAGTAAATGAGTCATTTCAGACCCTATAAATCATATATATTCTTGATCAGCATCAACAGGAGAATTTTTCTAGGCATGTTGATTTCTTAAATTTTTAAATTCGGTATGCAAGGTATTTATAAAAATAATAATAAATTAAACTGGTTTCTTACAAAGAACTGTGTTTTGTTTTATTTTTGGTAAATTTTTTAAGTAGCTTTTAACACATTTATCAATCAGATTCGATTATATAAAATATTTGTATGCCTTATTTTTAGCATATTTATTTTCTTGTTAATTCTGGTCTTTGTTTTGGCCTTAAAACTAGCCAATGACTTGTAACAACACATTTCACTCTCACTGCCCAAGCGCTGGCTTGTAGGACAATTAAGGCGGCACACACAACACACAACACACACACACATCACTCTCTCCCCGTCGCGCCTTTCCAAATTTGCACTTGAGACACATTTTTCGCTGATGGATTTTCCAGGCAGATGTGCCCAGTAACGCCCAGTCCATCACCACCCTCAGCCTTCTACCCTGCCTCCCCCCCCACCTCCTGCTCGTCCTGCTGAAGCGTCAATTTTCCAGCCAAATGTATACACGACAAATTTGTCAACAGCGACATGAAGTCGCTGCTCCGAGTGCCGGAGTCAAGTTGTGAGCGACGTCGGATTACAGGGGATGGGCAGGGGTTGCACTGGAGTGTAAATATTTGAACATTTGCTGAAAAATATGGTTTATGCTGCGCTAATAGACCGGCCCAAGCTCGTCTCGCAAATGTGTAACCTTATCGCGAACAGTTGTTGTTCGCTGGAGGGGGAATTATGATTGCGCGATATTCATATACATATATGGCGAGTGTATTATTTGGTAATCACACCCCCCCCCTACCCCACCCCGACTGATCAGATTACAGAGGAGCATACCGAGAGCTCTGCTCTGGAAGCAAACACTCATCTTAAAGTTATGTTTTTCGGGGAAGAAAAAATGTATTGAAAAACAGAAAAGTTCTAATTATTTTTCTACAAATTTGTGGATCATTCCTATGGCAGCTATATGATATAGTCGGCCGATCTGGCCCGCTCAGATTTATACAGCAGTGAGAGTAGTACAAGAGAGTAGTATAAAGTATACAAAGTATCATTTAGACTGAGGTTTGTGAAGAAACGGACATGGCTAGATTTGCTCGACTGTTGCTGATCAAGAATTATACATTCTTTATACTTTATACTTCTGACTAAAATGATAATACCCTGCAAGGGATTCCTATTTGCTAGAGTTACAGACATCTACAGGTATCCTGTAATCAGGACAACTCAGGCTTGATATCGATAAGGTGAATTCCCCAATTGGGCTTGGGCGAGTCACTTCAAAGGCTGCTGGGCACTTGCTGGAAACACTTTCCCCTGCACAAATGCTGCCTCCGTAGCTCTGTAATCTGCGTAATCCCCGGGCCATTTCGGCGGGTAACTCGACACCGCAGGCGGAACAAGTGAGGCTGAACCCTCCCTCGGTGAGTCCTGCAGCGAGGCACTCACTTGTCCCGGCAGTCGTGATAAAACTATAAATTAATTATTACCGCGGCGCACTTGAAAGCAGCAGCGGCCGGGCAGAGCACTTGAGAGCGACACCAGCAGCGAGCCAGTCGTCCGGAATAATCGCACGCTAATCGCTAACCAAGATCGGGCCGGCCACCAGCGGGATATATCTCCATAAAGCAGGGTCTATTATCGATTCGGATGTCTGTTCAGATTCGGATTGAGGCGAACAACTGTTGAAATAGTGCTAATTGGCCAGGATTGGGGGGAGGGATGCCAGGCGGCTTGGGGCATCTGGTATTCGGTTTTTGGATTCCTTTTTTTTTCCGTCGGGGATTATGTTATATCATTATTTTACTCACTTGGATCCGCGCCTCGTTCAGCTTTGTTGTGCGCGCCAGCTCCTCGCGGCAGTAAATATCCGGATAATGCGATTTGGCGAATGCAGCTTCCAGTTCCGCTAATTGTTCCTGAAATTAAGCGGATTTTAATTAGGCTAATTTGTTGTGCGGCGCTCCCTTCTCTTCCCTTTGCTCTTTTCAAGGATTTTTCTGTGCTACAAAAAAAAAGCAGATAGAAATCTCCCTTTGCAGCGGAATCCTAGTTTCTTCTTTTAAGTGAAACTATGCCCTTAGTCGCTTGGTTTAATTTATTTTTAAGCTTTTATTTGAGGCATTGGAAATAATTAAATATTTCTGAATGCATATCATATATAGGAACTTGATTTGCTTTAATTAAATAATTAATAAATAAAATATGCAACAAACAATTTAGCTTCTTCTAGCCCTGTTTTATATTTTAAACTAATAATTAATAATATTAAAATATGGCCATGTTAGGCAATAAATTACTTGTTTTAAATATACAATAAGACAAGGAAATCCTTAGCAAACAAAAATCTAAACCTTTTAAAAGCCCGTTTCTTATGTTTAACGATCGAAGGCGATATGTAGGCATTGTATCTATCTCTTCTCAGCCAAGCTGCCTCGCTGTCTCTCCGGTTTCCGTTTCCGGAAACTAACTATCTATCCAATTTGTAAGCTATGTACTTAGGGTCTCTGTTTCCGGTAAAATGTTTGTGCAATGTTTTTCACGAAAACACACTTATATGGCAAGTATATATATTTAAGAAAATCCATCAGTAGCCTAGGTAAAATGTATGCTTATTTTTTGCTAGTCTCCGTTGGAGGAGACTTCCCTCATCTCCTTTGTTGTTGGCACCTGGTGCTCCTGTGGCATCAAAGTTTTAATTACGAGTAACCTTCACGAAATCTAATTAAAATTTCCCCCTTCGGGCGGAGGAGCTGGGAACCTGTCAGAACTGACCTGTGTGAATGTGGTTCGATGTCTCCGCCTGGCTGGCGTCGGGCAGGATGCTGTGGTTGGGGTGTGGCCGGCGTGCTGACTCAGCGTTGATAATCCACTTCCGGGCGATGTGATGCCGGCGGAAACCGTTGAGAGGCCGCTGTTGGGTTCCGGCTTGAGCTTCTTGAAGGCACCTTCCGCTGCAAGGATAGCATGGATTAGGACATGATCTTTTTCCCAAAAAGCTTACTAAAAATTCAGTTTCAGGGGAATATTTGATTCGGAAGTTGTAAAGACTTTAAGCCAAAGAGTCGAATAGAAAAAAACATTTTTAAATACAATTGAAAGTTGTGCCTGAAAGTAAAACTATCAATGTATATCAATAGTTATTAAAAGAGATTATGGATACAGTTAGAAGATTATTCTTAGCGCGATTTTTTCTGTAGGAAATTCCGTAAATGTTTTCTTATCTCCTTAATTTTTTTTACATTTTTCTTCTAAGAAAAAAATGATAACTTTATCCAGAGCAAGAGCTTAACCCGCTTACTCTTTTAAATCGAAGAATTCCCTACACCTTTGTTTTAGATATGGAAATTCCAGCAAATTAATTAATTTAACTTGGAATAAAAATACACTTTCATATCTAAGCATATCCGGATCCGAATGGTATTAAGGAAAGCACTTGTGGGGGTCACCTTAAATTCCATGAACGCAAAAAACACACTATGAACTGTGCACTTTCAGCAGAAGAGTCTAAGAAATGCATAAACTTTTTGAAGTGTTATGTTTATATATAGATTATAATGACTTCTGGATTATTTTGCTAACCTAAAAACTTCAATACACAGATTAAAAGGCAAGCCACGCTTGGTAAGTGTATGTTTTCATACAGAGCCTTCTTTTGTATTACAAAAGTATACTAGTTCGAGAAGAATGGGTTCTGTATTCTAGGTGCCGGAGTCTGACCAGAAAATGGATAGCTTCGGAAACGATTTGAGTCAGAAATTAAATTAAAACAGTGGATGGATTAGTTCAGTCAATTTATCTAAATTTCCAACACTTGTAATACAAAACTTGTCCACTAGTTTCAGCTAAAAAAGTTCTGTATTCTTGGGGCTTGTAGATATTTATATTATAGGCAAACTGCAGTTAGATTAGTTGCCATAACATCAACATAGTTTGACTTTTAAATAAATCTCTTCGTAGATATATAAGTCATACCTTAGCCTGGCAGTCTGATCAGTAAATGTATAGGTCTCAGTCTCAGATAAAGTAATTCGATCTTAAACTAGGGTCAAATATGGATACCATACAACTGAACGAAAAGAGCACTATTCTAAATATATCAAAACTAAATAGAAGCCAAGTTTTACCTATTTTTTTTTCCTGTCAAAACGAACTGAAGCAGAGGAAGTTCCTAGCCATATCTCGATCTGTTGGCGGACAGCAAAATCTGCTTAATATGCGTAAAACGTTTAGCTGGGCCCTGACCCCGCCCAAGACCCGACCTTTGACCCCAAAATGCTGCATAATTACAAGGAAGGGAGGAGGGACGGAAGGAGGCGGGAACGAGAACATTAGCAGCAGACCGCGCTGCGGCCACAAGACGCCGCCAGTTCGCCGGCATTGTCGCGTCGAGAGCGTCGAGAGCAAAAAGGTGAAAAGTTCTGTGGACTTGGACAGACTCTTGGGTCACGTCGCCGGCAATGGCGATGATGTTGTTGGTCGCATGAATATGCAATATGGGATAATTTATGCAAATTTCTGGCACATTAATCGAGGCAGCGTTTGCCGGGCTCTGGTCGCTGGCTTCCCGGCTGCCCGGCTGATTTTGGCCAAAGGAGGATGTCACTTACCTGACGCGTGCCGAATGCCGCCAAAAGGCGGCAAATTACGGCTAAAGGTCAAAATAGGGACGCAGACACTCCAGGCACTCTCTGACCTGGAGCTCTGTCTACTTGGCTTGGAGCTGGTATCTGGCTTTTGGCGCTTAATTGGCGCGCTTAGCTCGTTAACAAAATGCAAACTATGTATAAAACGCGCTAATTGAATCACACACAATCTCCGCCCCGGTGTTGTATTTATGTTAAGTAAGCAGCTCCTCCCACTCCCCTCCCCGTCGAATACCCGAATTCCGGGCTCCATTCCCATTGCCACCCCACGGCCGCCGTCTAATGCAATTGACCTTGCGGGGTGCGGCTTTGTGCGGAGCAAGCTTCTCCACCGAACTCTTCCTGGGCGGCTGTTGCATAAGCAAACAAGGTCAAACAATCCGCCACGTGTCCACGCTGCAGGCTGCGAAAAAAAATAGATGAAGCGGATGCGGATGCAGATGCAGATGGCGAAAGTTTCGCTGGCCGGTTAACCGCTGCCCAGCAATGGACGACAGGGGAAAATGGCAATGGGAAACGGGAAACTTATCCGTGACTTGGTCATTGCAATGATAGTCGGTTTATGGGATCAATTACTTTTTGCTGTGGATTTCGGAGAGATACACTTTTCCGATGCTAATTCTATCAATTTGAAAATTGTTTTCATTTGTTTAGTTTCGTAGAGGCAATAACAGGATTTACTAAGTTTGATCGGTATGTGTAGTATATATCAGTTCATTGGGTTACAATATGTGCAACAGGTCACCAAAGACTCTGAGAGATGTAGGTGGAATTACCACCAAGGTTTTATGTTGTAGAATAGGTAAAAATTATAACTTTTTTCTTTCAGACCTTAGCTTTAATGTTAATTTTGGTAGCAGCTGAACTCATTTCATAAGATGATGCTTTTAATATTAGAGCAAGTTTCTCTTGATTTATGATTTGATTTAATTATTATCATTAGGATAATACAACTCCATAAATGATACATAATATATATATTATTTACTATAGACTTCTTCAATGTGTTTCATGATAAGAATTTTTATCAAAAATTTAATATAAAGAGATTTCTATCCAGCTTCCAGTTTATCTTTTGTCTTTGGAAAATAACTAACTTGGTTTGTTTTTTGAATTGCTAAATTAAAACTTCAATCATCCCTTTGAAATTGTATAAAAATTGAAAACATGAATTTTATATTTACCGATATAATTCGGCGACTGATGCTCTGAATGCCCTGGCAGCCAAATAAGTCCTAAGCGAGCTATAGGTTATAGAATTACGATTTTGAGACATATTTGAACATATATAAATATGTGAATTTGCAGATAGAATTATAGAATTAATGTATGGAAACTTTTTGGCTAAATATATAGCATTGCTGCTCTATTTACTCTCTGTGTACTGTGTCGGAAGTCAGATCTTTGGACTACAGTTAGCTCCTCTAATGCTTAATAATTAACATTTTTATAGAGACTTGTAGGTTTTCTTAAGATCCCAAAGAGACCCCATATTTGGCAATTTTCCTATTTTGGAATTTCTCAATTTTACTTTAACATTTTTAGCATAAAAACACGGCCTAAGATAAGTCGAAAATCATCAATAATAATAGCAATAATATAATCTTCAAAAAGGCAATGAAAAAATGAAGTTGCAAATATGTTTGCACCCTGTCCTGATCCTGTCCTTTATTTCTCCTATGCATGATGTCCTTTGAGCTCTTTAATTTCGCTGTTTTCAATTGCAAGTCGCCAGGACTTGGCCTCCAGCTGTCCCGCTTATAGCACAAGAGTGGCCGCAAGTGTCTGGTCAAGGGATGGGGAAGGCTTCACAGGACACAGGACACGGGTCATGCCGGCGATAAGTCCGCCACAAAAGGGAGAACTAAAGGAGTAATAGGAGGCTGCAAACGAGCATCAACAAACAGGCAAAGGACAAAGGCAAAGGCGAGAAAGCGAGGACAAAGGATAACGGATAACGGACAAGGGCCGAAAGGGTTCTCGGGTGTTAAAGGATAATTCCCTGCTAATGGCCATTGTGGCGAGATTAGGGGCTCGGCTCCTCCACACACTCACCCGATATGGTGTGGTCGGAGAGACGCGACGGCGGCGTGTGGGCCGGCGTGTGGTGGTGCGAGGATGAGTCCATTCCAGGCGTCGGCAGGCCCGAGTAGAGCGCACTGAAGTCCTCCGGCGTGCTGCTGCACTTGCGCTGGTGGTTCAGCGACGAGGACGACGACTTGTCCAGCGTGGTGATCGGCGAGCGCGTGTCCTGCACGGAGCTGGCCAGGCTGAGCAGACGATTCTCATGCGAGCCGCCAATGCCCATCAACCGCTGATCCTGGAACGACATGAACTTGGTGTCCTGCGCCACTCCGCCGTGCTGCATGCTGGCATGATCCTCCAGCAGACCCTGCTGCAAACCCAGCAGCCCGCCAACCAAATTTGGACGCAGCTCGTCCATGCTCAGCTTGCCCGCCTGCCCGCCGGCCGAGAAGTTCAGCTGGCGGCTAAAGATCGCCGGAAAGATGTTGAACTGCTGCGAATCGGCGCTGGACTGCGGACTCAGGCCCAGACTGTGCGGCGCCACGTGCGGAATTGAGGCGGCTGCGGCGGCTGCCGCTGCGGCTGCTGACACGGATCCCGCTCCGACTACACCCACTCCCGCTCCGGCTCCGGCCGAGCTGGGTCCGTTGCCGATCAGCAGGGTTGGGGCCACGGAGACGCCTCCGCCGTTGTTGTTGATCAGCTGCTGCTGTTGCTGCTGCTGCTGCTGTTGCTGTTGCTGTTGCTGCTGCAGCGGGGCGGTGACTCCGACTCCGGGCAACTGTTGCGTCTGCTGCTGCTGCTGATTCTGGGGCACGGATACGGATACGGAGGGCAGCAGACCGTGGTGGCCGTGGGCAACGGCTAGAGCGTGTGCGTGCCCGTGGGCGTGGCCGCTGTGCACGTGCGGATGCGTGGACAGGGACAAGGCCTGGACGGAGCTGGAGCTGCTACCGTTGCTGGCGCTATTCCCGCTGCTTAGTGCCGATTGCTGCTGTTGCTGCTGCTGTTGTTGCTGGTGTTGCTGCTGCTGATGTTGCTGCCCTTGCTGCTGATGTTGCTGCCCCTGCTGCTGTTGCTGTTGCTGCTGCTGCTGCTGTTGTTGTTGCGTGGCCTGCGAGTTGTTGGTGTTGCCGCCGACGACGACGACTCCTCCAGCGGTGCCACCACCACCACCACCACCACCTCCGCTGACACCACCACCGGAACCAGGGCCGCCGGCACAACTCTGATGTTTGAAATCCAACTTGTGGCCGGCGTAGAAACGCTGCGTATCGATATACGTCTTGAAGAAGTCGATTGAGTAATCCAACTGGAAGCTGTCTCGCGGCGAACGCGCTCCCTTTGCGTGAACGAAATTGGTTGGGAGGGGGAACAGCGGTAGCTGTTGCGGAGCAGGCGGACAGAATGATGCACTGCCGCCGCGCTCAGGTCAAGTCTCGGTGTTCTGGGCCTTGGTCTTGCCTTCTGGATTCCTTAGTCTCTGATCCCGACCAGCTTCGACTTGGTTCTCTCACTCACTTTTCTTTTGGCACTGTTTTTTTTTATGATTTTTCGATTTAGCCCGTCGGTTTTTTGACACTTGAACAAAAAAATGGATCTCGCCAAGAGACACGTGCAAAAACACTCGCAAAAACACACAAAAACAAATCGTAATCTGTGCAATCAGTTCGCGTTTGGAGCCGTGGCGGCCTTACTAAGGAGGAGTAGTTGTTGTCCTGCCAAAAGGAGGATCAATCATCGCGGGGTACCGAGTAACCGTCGCTCGTTGCTCGTCGCTCGCTGGACCTGACCCGTCGGTGGTACCGTTATGCCAGGAGCCGCTGCAGCAACTGTGTGTGTTTTTGTTTTTTCCGCCGCAACTTGGCCAGGACCGAAGGACAGAGCTCCCCGAAGGATAACCGACGGTCGGTGTGCGTGTGTATGTGTGTGTGTGTGTGTGTGTGTCTAGAGTTCAAGATAATAACAAAATTTCACCTTTTGTTATTGTTATTGTTTTTGTTTTTGCTTTCTTGCTTCCTGGCTGTTATTCTCGCTATTGTTGTTGTTGTTCACGCACGCACGGCGATACGTATTCGCGGCCGATCAAACTTAAAATGATATACAATTTCAGGCAACATACAAAATTATAACGAAATTAAGGATCATGTGCTCCGACAACAGAGACGTCGCCGTCGTCGTCGCTGTCAGCGCTGCCTGCCGCTGCTGCTGCTGCTGCTGCGTGTCCTTTTTGGTGGTGACTTGTCCTGCTGCGGGGACAATTGCGGGCTGCGCGCGAACGATTGGTGGTTAGCTGCTAGTCCGTGTGTGCCTGTGTGTGCCAGAGCTTCGGAGACCACGAATCGTTAGCCGTACTAATAATTTGCAAAAAATAATGAAACTCCGGCGAGTGAGCGAGTGCGAGTGCGAGCGAGTGAGTGCAATGGCACCACACAGCAGCGTGCCAGCCTGCTCGCTCGCACAGAGTGCCGTTGCTGCTGCTTCCTGCGATGCCTTTGCTTCTGCTGCTGCAGCCAGTTGCCGTCTCGCTTTAACTTGTTTGGTTAATTTAGTTAGTTCTGGCCGACGTCGCCATTGCTGTCACGGCCTGTTGTTGTAGTTGTAGTTGCAGTTGTCGCTGTCGCTTTCACTGTATGTTGTATTTGTTTTGCGGCAAATGAGTAGTGCCGGCAATGGGCGACACTTGTCCGCATAAATCCGAGGAGTACAAGTCCAAGTCCGGATACCAGTTGGAGTCCAAGTGCCACGACGTTGCCCCAACAACCTTAACTTTGCTGCAAACTTGTGCTGTATTTTTGTACTTTTCTTTTCTTTTCTTTTTGTTTTTGGCCATTTCCTTTGCGCTGACACACTTTGCCACGCGCGCCAGCTGATCGCGGCGGCTCCTTGGTGGCAACCGGGCATCCGTGCATCCGAGCAGCTGCTCCACACAGGTGCAGGAACTCGAATGCGCCCCGCCGGAATCAGCAGGAGCTGCATGCAGCAACAGCAGCAGCGAGGTTGAGAGATGGCTGCTTAAGCCTGCCAGAGGGAGACGACGCCAACGTCAGACAGGGACAACAATAGGCCGACGCAACAGCAGGACAGTGGTGTCCTGTTATACAGGCAATGCATATATGGTGGTCTCGCTCTGACTCACGTGCTGAAGCCGGAGAGGCCCGGCCAGCCAATAGCAGCGCCGCTCAAAATGGAGTTTGGACTCTCTAGCTTTGGCTGTGGCTCTGGCGCTGACGCTGGCGTTGTCGTTGGCGTTGTTGTTGCCGCTGCTGCGCAATGAATTAGTCCTTGTTAAATGTGTCGACGATATGGCGAACGTTGACAGAGGCAGCGACACAGGCGGCAGCGACGGCGACAGCGGCAGCGACGAGGCGCTGTTGCCGGTTTTCTTGCCATTTTCTTTCGGTTCGCCTGCAGTTGCGCACCGCCACGTCCCGACGCCCGAGTTTCAGCTTCCCAAATCCCGATTCCGAACCTGGTCCCTTTGCCCGTGCCTCTGCAGGCCTTGCTTAAAACAATACATTCGACTGAGAGTCCCCAAATGCCTGGCCACTGCCGCTGCTGCTGCTGCCGTCGCTCGTTTCGTGGCATTTAGCTGCTCTCGTCGCCAGCCAGCGTCGCCATTTCCAGTGTGGGAAATGTCCCGACTTTTCGCCCGGCCCCTCACCCTGCTCCTGCTCCTGCTCCTGCTCTGTATCCCTTTTGCGTGGGCCCAGGTCGGGCTTAAAGGCCGGTGCTTCGCTGTGTCGTTGCCAATGCTGATTCTGTTCCAGCGTCTTGTGTCCTTCCTTTCCCTTAACGTTCCCTGTTATCCTTGTTGTCGTTTTATTTTTTTTTTTGGCCTGGGTTGAAATGATTAAAACTTTTTCTCTTGAAACGAACAAAAATAAGGAAGAAAATGCCTAACTGGGTAGCCGAGTGATTTGTGCCTTAAAGAGCCTGCTGGAAAGGAGTAAATGTCCTTATCCTTATTGATAACTAAAGGTGCTCTTTGGGAAATGGGTAAAAATACATTCAAATGGGCGAGACTAGAATTAATATCAGCTTCTATTATTGATAAGTTATAAGTATTATAAGTACCAGATAGTATACTGAAGATATTTATACTTGGCTGCGAACTAGAGAGTTATCTTGGGCTGCTTTAGAGAGAGAGATATTAGCTTATTTCCTTTCTAAGCCCGATTTAAGAAGGAATCAAGAGAACTAAGGGTTCGCCGTTATCCTCGTTAGAGCGCGAGAGCACTTTTGAATCTCTTGAGGCCCCAAGATTTGTAGGATCTCCCCCGTTTTCCATGGGTTAAGACTAACCTTTTCGCCAAATGTAGTTATTAACCTTCAATTACATTAGTTTTTTCCTCGATGAATTCAACTTCAGCCTACTAAACGTAGTGCGTCGAAGACCTAATATCGAAAAGCTAAACAGGAGCAGCGACTGGACCTGTTGACACCGGAATATAGGAGCAGTGAAAGTAGCCGGAAGAGGCGCAGACAGCCACAATGTACCGGCAACGGCCACGGACTTCAGACTTCAGACTTCACCTTGCCTTCTGCCTGCCCCGATATGTAAATGCTGGGTTGGTAAACAAATTTGAAGTGTGTATTTCAGGGAATATTTAGCATAAATCTATATTTAAATTGATTTCCTCGGAGTGGGCTCTGTACCACAGACAGTCCGCCAAATATAATTGAATTGTTTAATTTAAGTAGAACGGCACACCTTTCAAGTCGTGACAATATTTGGGCCAGCTTTTAAGCCGTTTCAAGGTGCACTAAGCCAAAAGAAAAGCCTGAAAAGTATTAGATGTTTCTTTTGTTGAGAAACTGTCAACAAACCTATTGATAACCTTGTATTAGTTTTGATTTGTAGTTCTGAGACTTGATTTTGAAGTTCAATCCTTAATGGTGGATTATTTATAATTTTATTTCAATAGAAACGTATTCGAAATTAATTGTAAAAGCGTTTAACAATGTTCTTTGAAATGTTTAAGATTCCCAAAATATTCTATAGCATATTTTTCGATAGGATTTCCAGTGAAATATTGCATTTTAAAGTTAATGCTAATGTTCCTTCCTGCAATCCTGTCCATTTCCTTTTAATGTTGACATCTTTTTGCCACTAAGAGCTCATATTTCATAATTCAGGACTGACTTTAAGGCGGCTGCATTTAAATGCACTTCGTGAGGTCGAAGGTTGCCCCCAAACCAAATACAACTAAGTGGTAGGTACGTGTGTGTGGGTGTGTGGCACTTTGACAAAGTCAGACACACACACACACACACGCAACCACGGGGGGAGGGGACGAGAAGCCATGGAGGCAGTGAAGCAGGCTATTAAGCATCCATTTAGGATACTAATTTGTGTATCATTACAAATTGTATCTGCACATACACACACATAGACACACACACTGGCCACAGCCAGTGCACAACAGCCAGGGCACTCCCCCACCCAACACCACCTCCTCCTCCTCCTGGCAAGCCCCCGCCTTTGGTCTGGTCGCATGTTACTCATACGCAGTGTTAGCCACAAAGAACATATCAGAGAACACAGGGAATGCAATGGCAAAACCAGCAAACGAAGTTGCTCATGATGAGACCGATGATGGGATGAGCTCCAGGAGGATGGTGATCATCATCATAACATCAATTAAGGCTTCCATCCATCTATTCCATTTTCATTTCGACCAACAAAGCCAAACAAAAACCCCAAAAACGAAGGCCAAAGCGAATGGACACAGAGAGCAGGCTGGCAGGCAGACAGACAGACACACAGACACACACACGCAGGACACGCAGGACACACAGGACATGGGACACAGAGGATAACCATAACCAAAACGAGAACCCAAAAGAGCCAGAGTTTTGCCAGCTTCTGGTGTTGCTTTTTTCGTTCCATTTCTTGGCTGCCTTCGAGCCTCAGTCGACATCTTTCAATCTTTTGGGCCAAAATGAAAGACGCATCTCGAATGGCTTTTGCCCCAAAAATGATTGTCCTTGTTGTTGTTGTTATTATAAGAACTGATGTGTATACACCATCCACCCGCAAAGCGAAAACACACACATTTTTTTTCTGAGTGAGCAGCTGGCAGGCATATGGAGGAGTCCTTGTCGTCCTGCCTGCCCTTAGACATCTCTTGAGCGCCCCGAACTTTTAGCTGGCAAGCAAGAAAAATGTATCTCATTGATGTGGCTTTTTAACTTTTCATTATTTACCGCTAAAAGCATCTTTTAAAAATTTTCAAATAGCTGCCGCAACAAAAAAGTACAACAAAAAACTGCTAGGAAAAAGGGAAAAGTTTAAGGATCGACGGAGACAGCAACAGGAGAGAGAGAGAGAACAGGACTCTGAAAAAATGTGAAAAATAAAAAACGAAAAACAAAAAACAAAAAGCGAGAAAAAAAGAAGAATATGGTTGGGTGCTCGCAAAGTGCCGCCGCCCAGCGTCGAAAACCCTCCCCTCGACACAACTGACGCCATTTTGCCAGCGCTTTGATATCCGCAACCCCCTCTTAGAGCTACACCGCCCCCCCCCCCACACCTTTTCACCGGCCCCACTGCTCCTTCGTCCTTCAACTCATTTAGCTGATGCTGCTGTCATTTTTTGCTCGTTCCTTGCGGCTGCACCACGCCCACAACCCTCCAAAGTCCTAGAGCACCACCCGCCTTTGCCTTTGCCCCTGCCTCTGCCACTGCCTCTTCTCTGATGTCTGTCGTCTATCTCCTTACAGGACTCCTTCTCCTCTATTTTTTTATATTTTTTTTTATTATTTTGTTTCAACGTTTTTACTTTGATTGCAAAACGCACTTTTATTCCTTGTCGCGCTTAAACGCTTTTAAAGGTCTCTGTCTCCCTTCTGTGCGTCCTCGCTGTGTGTGTGTGCCGAGTCTAATTTAGCCTATTAGTTTCTTGAATGCTTTTATACCATACACACACAAATATACACACACACACACACACGCTGAGGAGGTAGCTCTATTACGCTCGGCGAGATGAAATTCGAGCGGCGCTAAGTATGCTATGCTTTAAGAGGCTTCCTTGCAGCGAGTGCCTGCTCTGCACTGAACGAAAATGAGCAGCTTGTGGGGGAAAAACAACAACAAGAAACAAGCTTAAGAAACGAGTACCTTATAAACAGTTAAGAGCACTTGTAGAAAACGTTAAAAAGCTCAAAATAGTTAAACAAATACTATTCATATATATTTAACTTAACTATATATTTAACTATAACTACCTTTGGAGTATTATAAATAAATTTAACTGTCGTAAAATGACAAATTTTTTATTGAAAATAAAGCAATAGGTATTTAATTTATACATGAAATTCGGTAAAAATAATATAACACCTTCTATAGCAATATAACAGCATATCAATATAACAGTTCAACAAAAAAATAAAAAGAAACACAATATAAATTGACTTTTCGTGCTTGGCGATTGAAGGTGGATTTGTGATTTTTAAGCAATTAAATCTGTTCAATCGTCAACACTAAAAGTTGATGTTATTTAGCTACGAACCCGAAGGATCCTACACAGAACGGTGAGTATTGCCGGGACACATCCTCCAAGCTGGTCTTCTCCTCCAAGCGAGCAAAGAAGTGGTATTTGTTGCACTTGAAACTATTCAAATATAACTTTTTTGGAAGCTAGAAGGAGTTGCCCACACGCACACTATAATCACTATATTCCGATATAGAAAATCGAATGGTTTTCTCAATTTTTGTGACTGCTGAGAAACAAAATTTTAGGATATTTGAATTAATTGTATTGTTATGCTAGTCATAGACGTAAGTGGAAATTTAATATTCTGTTGTTTTATTTCAATTGTCAATCCTTTCGGTACTTTCTTATTTAAATGTTGAATAGAATAGATAAGTTTGTACATTTACATGACTTATTTTTTGTGTAAGCTTCGCTTTTTTTACTATTTTCCGCTTTTAACCCCATACATTTAGATGACTTATTTTATGTATTTAATGAATAATTATAACTCCGACGAGAGCATTGGTTGTTCGCTCCTCTTCACTCGTTGTTTCAAACTTCGCTTGTACATCTCACCGTCCTTATTCGTCTCGTTACTTTTACTCTTTTCTGCTCTTTAACCTCGATTAATTTTAAACGAAATCTTTCAGAAAGTCTCAGTTTTAAATTGGTTAAGATAAAAAACTATAAAAACTTAAGGTCACTCTTTCAATTAAAAAACCAAGCATTTTCCCATTTGAACCGCAAAAAAAACACTCCCTTTAAACCGCTTTAGGAAGCCAAGCTTCCACAAGCTAACTAAGGTAACTCGATAAAGGACTCGACTGACTGGAAAACAACGCCCACATGGCATGCATACTACTACAGCCAAATTCCATTGACAAAAAGATTCGGAATGCAAAAACGTTTAAACGATTTTAATCTTTCGATTTAATTGGCATCATTTTAAGAAATTTCATTTCACTTTGCATTTTCCCATATTATTACAATACTCCAAACGACCAAGGAAACGGGATGGATGGATGGATGGGGTTGGAAGGACATGACGGCCTTCCATCCCCGCCAAGCACATTGGGGGTGGGGGAAGGGCGACGACTATAGTTGGGCTCCGCCTTCTGCTCAGCCACTCCCCCATGGCCATACATTTTTCAATCATACAATTTTCGAGGGCAGCAGCTACAACTACAACAACATGATTATCGGAGACTCTCAACTAAAATCAAGTGCAAGTCCCTTGATGCCGAAGATATACTCAGAAAAAAAAGATGGAATATAAATAATACAAAAAATGAGAAACCAAAAAACGAAAATAAAAATAAGAACAGGGAAAGAGAGAGAGAGGTGGGGGTAGATATGGATGCGAAAAAGGTGGAAATGGAAAAAATGTCGCCCTGCTGTTTCCGGAAAAGTGCTCGGGGCGCACATATGTCAACTTTTTGCTGGATCTGGATCTGGGTCCTGGGCATCGGCATCGTTCTCCTGCACGCACACTTTGTGACAAGTTTAGCGAGAACTTTTGCCCGAAACGGAATGGATGCGGATGCGGATGAGGATGAGGATGAGGATGAGGATGCGGATGCGGGGTGGACTGGAGTGGAGTGGAGGCCACTGCGACGCACTTGAAGAGCGGCACAACTTGAAATTGGAAACTTTTGAATGTCCCTCTTATCAAAATCGTATAATTTGAATGTAATTTCCAACTGCAAAGGGGCGACAGCATGCGGCGTTTCCTGCTCTTGGTCCTGCTCCTGGTCTGGCCAAGCGTGAACGCTGTCGTGGAAGGTCGGATGGTTTGGATGGACTGCTAGGGCTGCTTTGCAGTATTGCGGTGAAGTCAATGAAACGACAGGTTGCTAAATCTTTAATGGCCATCGGATGCGGAGACAAAAGCTTTTATGCCAAGAAGCTGCTGCTTATACCATGCCTCATTTACGTTATATATCTTTTACTTTTAAACATTTTCTGGATTTCTGTATATTTTTCAAAATAATGTTGAGTGCCCATAATGAAAACTTTAATTTTAAAATGTAAAATGGACGTGCTTTCTTTCCAGTTTCCTTTTAAAAAAAAATTGTCAATAAATAT
>JAEIIL010019629.1:0-25820 GCA_018905715.1 Drosophila lini
TGATCAAAGTTAGGCATCGAGTTTGTACGCATACTTTTTCTGGTATGTGTATGTATGTATTCCGGCACATAAACGCGCTCCTACAATTAAGGATTTATAAACTGCGGTGGCCCCGACATAACCTCAAAGCGGCAGGGATATGCTTGCTTTTTAGTTGTGAAATATTCTCAAGCTGATTTTAGCACAAAGTATGAGACTGGTTCTTCCGGTTGGAGATATCCGCACAGTCCATTATTATTGGCTGGCTCGATATTGTTTTTTTTGGGTTGCCCCAAGATAACAGATTTTCACCCACACTGAGAAAATAGCTTCCACATTAAATTCTTCATAAAATTATTATAATTATTTTAAAAACCATACGTTTCAGATAAAAATGAACTGCTTTCGGCGAAGAACTTCCTGGAGCAGGCGGCTGCCAGCAATCTGCCCGAGTTTCTCAAGGCGCTGTCGGAGATCCTGGTGAACACGACAAACAGCGCCGTTGCTCGCATGGCAGCCGGTCTCCAGCTGAAGAACCACCTGACCAGCAAGGACGAGAAGATCAGTCAACAGTATGAGGAGCGCTGGCATCAATTCCCCACCGAGATTCGCGAGCTCATCAAAAATAACGTAAGTCTGCTGGAAGCCATATTTATTTATTCATGTTCATACATTTTATGCATTAATATCCTCTAGATCCTGGCCGCTTTGGGTACCGAGAATACGCGACCCTCTTGCGCCGCCCAGTGTGTGGCATACGTGGCCGTTATCGAGCTGCCGATCAATCGGTGGAACCTGCTTATTCAGACGCTGGTCAACAAGGTGGTTAGCGAGGGATCCAGCGAGATGCACCGCGAGGCGGCCCTGGAGGCCATAGGTTACATCTGCCAGGATATTCGGCACGGGGTGATGGAGAACCAGGCCAACGATGTCCTCACCGCCATTATTCATGGCATGCGCAAGGTGGAACCAAGCAACCATGTCCGATTGGCGGCCACCACAGCGCTGCTCAACTCGCTGGAGTTTACCAAGTCGAACTTTGAGAAGGACATCGAGCGCAACTTCATCATGGAGGTGGTGTGCGAGGCCACACAATGCCAGGACACGCAGATCTGTGTGGCGGCGTTGCAGTGTTTGGTCAAGATTCTAACCCTGTACTATCAGTTCATGGAGCCCTACATGGCGCAGGCTTTATTCCCGATCACTTTGGCGGCTATGAAGTCGGACAACGATGCTGTGGCTCTGCAGGGCATTGAGTTCTGGTCGAATGTGTGCGACGAGGAGACCGATCTCGCCATCGAAAGCCAGGAGGCCACGGATCAGGGCAGAGCCCCGCAGCGGGTATCCAAGCACTATGCTCGCGGCGCTCTGCAGTACCTGACGCCTGTGCTTGTCGAAAAGCTGACCAAGCAGGATGAGTGCGATGACGAGGACTCGTGGAGCCCGTCCAAGGCCGCCTCCGTCTGCCTCATGGTACTCGCCACCTGTTGCGAGGACGAGATTGTTCCGCATGTCTTGCCCTTCATCAAGGAGAACATCGAGTCGCCAAACTGGCGCTACCGCGACGCAGCGGTCATGACCTTCGGATCCGTGTTGAACGGACTAGAGACAAACACCCTCAAGCCGCTAGTGGAACAGGCTATGCCCACGCTTATCCGCTTAATGTACGACAACAGCGTCATTGTGCGCGACACTACCGCCTGGACCTTTGGCCGCATCTGCGACGTGAGTAAAACTAGAGATTGCTGTGGCTGCAAATATTTCTAATTTGCCAAGTTGTTTCATTCTTTAGATCATTCCCGAGGCGGCCATAAATAAGACATATCTGCAGACACTGCTGGAGTGCTTTGTGAAGAGCTTGAAGTCGGAACCACGCGTGGCCGCCAACGTCTGCTGGGCCTTCATCGGTCTCTCGGACGCCGCATACGAGGCAGCCGTCACCACCGAGGGCGAAACCCCGGAGACATACGCTCTGTCGCCGTTCTTTGAGTACATCATCACTCAGCTGCTGGTGACCACCGATCGCTCGGACGGAGCTCAGGCCAATTTGAGGGGAGCCGCCTACGAGGCACTCATGGACATGATCAAGAACTCTCCCTTGGATTGCTACCTAGTGGTACAGCGCACGACGCTTGTGATATTGGAGCGTTTGAACCAGGTGATGCAGATGGAGACGCAGATCAATAACCACAGCGATCGCCATCAGTTCAACGATCTTCAATCCCTGCTCTGCGCCACACTGCAGAGTGTGTTGAGGAAGGTCCATGAGCAGGATGCCCCTCAGATTTCGGATGCCATTATGACCGCTTTGCTCACCATGTTCAATTCGAGCACTGGAAAGGCGGGTGGCGTACAGGAGGATGCCTTCCTGGCCGTTTCAACTCTGGTGGAACTCCTGGGCGTTCAGTTTGCCAAGTACATGCCCGCTTTCAAGGACTTTTTGATCATGGGCCTGAAGAATCACCAGGAGTATCAGGTATGCTGCGCCTCTGTCGGCGTCACCGGTGATATCTTCCGTGCTGTTAAAGATCAGATGGTGCCCTACTGCGACGAGATCATGTCCGTGATGCTGAACAACTTGGCGGAACCGACTCTGCATCGCAGCGTCAAGCCGCAGATCCTGTCCGCTTTCGGCGACATCGCCCTAAGCATCGGCAGCCACTTCCTCAAGTATCTTAGCGTGGTGCTGGATATGCTACGTGTAGCCTCCAATCTGCAGATTGATGCCAACAACTATGACATGAATGAATACATCAACGAGCTGCGTGAAAGCGTCCTCGAGGCCTACACGGGCATCATCCAAGGCTTGAAGGGCATGGACCAGACCGTACATCCCGACGTAATGCACATGGAGCCCCATCTCGCTCACATCATCGGCTTCATAAAGCGCATAGCTCAAGAGGGCGACGTGTCTGATTCGATGATGGCCAGCGCCGCCGGCTTTATTGGAGATTTGTGCACTTCGTTTGGATCGCGACTCTGTCCGATGTTAGACGATGCGATCATTACCCACTTTTTGGTCGAAGGCAAGCGGTCTAAGGGCCAGCGCACCAAAATGTTGTGCACCTGGGCAGCTAAGGAGATCAAGAAGATCAACAACCAGGTTATTGCGCAGTAAATCATATGCTCTAGAGGTTAATGTTTCCTCCCTCATCGCCTCAATTCCCCCCGAAACAATTGTGTGTTATGCAGCCAAACTGGTAAGTATATGTTTCAAGAATTCATATATGTAATTGATGATTAATTAAGAAGTGTCGACTTTTTTGGCAAAATGTAGACTTTATCAATAATACCGCAAAGGTCTGTGGGCTTCTTAAATATTTTTATTACATTTCAAATGCAAAAATAAATTTTTTTTAATGATCCAACTTGAATATAAATCAACTAACAGCTGTCCTTTTCTTCGCATAAATTTTATACAAAGTAAACATAAGTTTGTACACAAAAGTCGACACATTCTGAAAGTTTAACCTATACTTTAATTTTGATTTCTTCACAATTCTCTTATTTTTGCAGTCCAGTCCGAATTCTCTGATAAAAAAAAAGAATCTATCTACTAAGTTTGTTTGTCCGATCTATATTGTTGCTGTGCAACGTTTAAATGCTAAGACACATTGTTTATAAAACCCCAAACTAGTTGTAAGCTGGAACCCGAACCTCCATTAAGATTTTATAATTTAATTAAGCTCAGTTGACATTACAGCGACTCCAAAAGCAGACTGTACCCACTGACTAAAACATAACTTACTTTCCTCGCCACAACAGCAACTATGACAATTATTTAAGCGCTGTCTTTTGGAATCGCCCTTGTTTCTGGCCATTCTTAGCTCCGATTTTAGGTATTACCAAAATATTTTAATTGAAAGTTGTTAAAATTTGGTCAAGTTTACTTTTTTAAGTGTAAAAATCGGTGGAACAAAAATTATTATTAAATATGCTGCGTTGCAACTCTATGGAAACATTAACTGGTAGCAGCTAACTGCCCAGCACTTTAATTTTTAAGAAATATTGTATGTAAATCCCCACAATCCTAACTACCCAAAATCAGAAAAAAAAAGAAAAATATTAGCATGAATGATGATGATGTGTGCTTTGTGATCGTTTGAGCTGAATGTGATGAGCTGAGAGCGAGTATGTTCTATTATTAACTGTAAGTCTGAAAAGTAACTGTTGTCCGACACCTAATGCCTATATACTTATAGTGTGAATCTGTGATGGATGCTTGGGAGGAACTGTAAAGGCCTTGTGATTGAGAAAAATAAACCTACGAAAATTATGATGTATGAAAATGGATGAATACGACTTCATTTTCCTTTGGCGCGCGTGTGTTGACGTGTGTTGTGTGATATTATGAATTAAGCCTAAGAAACGAATGGTTCTAGAAACGTAAGCAAATCAAAAAGATTTTAAACGGATTTCAATATAAATTTACACAAGAAACGAAACTAAATGTAACTCACTCAAAGACGACTGAAAAACAAAGAAACAAAAAATGAAAACAACAAAACAAAACAAAAAAACCAATTACGAAATGACTAAGGGACGTACAAAGGCAAGGGCGTGGGAGGTTGCCACAGAAATAGCTAAGGATTCGAAATTGTGTCCCAAAGTCTGCTGTTATTTTTTCCAAAATGGCATACTTTCAGACACATTTTGAATCGATCGAAAACTTATAAAAATATACGCATCCCTGGATATAAATCGTGTATACCTTCCGCGCTCGTACCCACAAGCAACACCACAAAAACGATGAAAGTAACTTTAGTTTGTTTTTGACAACTATTAAGTGTGCTCTCTCATTAATTCCAACCAATGACGCTTAACTTTTGCTTCTCATTTTATGTTATTTTTGTAATATTAATGGAACAACGAGAAAACACAAAAACAAAAATCAACAACCAAGCAACTACCTGCAGCACACATAAAAAACATGTATAATTAATATATAAATATATAAATTAGGTAAACGAAACATACTAAAGGTAAAAATAATAACGGACCAGGGTATACAACAAAACAAAACATATACATGCTTTATTGTTTACATAAGGATGTAGAACGCGCATAAAGACAAGACAGGACACTTGGACACTTACTTCAATGACGACGCACACTCTTTTTACCCCTTTGTCATAACATAACCGGAACTACCTTACAAAAAAGACGCGACTGTGAACGAAAAAAATAAATAGATTATACAAAATCAAGTCGGAAACTAACCGTTTAAAATCTTTTCAAAACATTTCATTTACATTAAGAGCAAGTGAAACCAGTGTGAACTGCTTTAGATTTAAGCGCATCTCTAATATTACAATAAAATTAAATTGATTAAAACAAAATAACCTAAGAATTCCTTAAACAAAGTTTGATCCGAATATTCAAACTTTCTTAAATGAATTCTAGTAGTCCAACAAGTTGTCATTTCAAAAGAAATCTAATAATTGGTAATATGTTTTTCGTTTTGAAATAAAAAAAACATCGCACAGCCGTCCAAACGAAAGAAAAATAAATGTAAAATTGATTCACCAGATTTCAACATATCAAAAATTTGAGCTTTGAAATGGCAACTTTAAGGAACCCAACTTGTATTGCCAAAATTAATTAGAATAATATCAATAATAGCGCTAAGAATGATTGGATGCGGATATGGAAGTACATAGTGTCTACATGCCGCTTGAATGCTTGGTGACTCTATGAATCTGTGGAAGATCGAAAGCTGAGCAGCGCCCAAGAAGAAGCTTGAACGTTTATGGCTGTGGTATGCGAAACGTAAGTGATGCCTTGAATTTTTAGATTCAAACTACCGATATAAGTTAGCCAATTAGATAAATACAATGCACACATCTGTTAACTAATAATAATCATTCTCATCCTTCTTTTCTTTTTGCACATTCTCCGCAGGTGTGTTGATTGAGTATGAAGCTTGGTGCTGATCATTATGATAATGATGCTTGTGCGTTGAATGATGATGATGGAATATGTGATGATTGACATTGATGGTTGTTATAAGCAAGAAAAATTGAGTGGCTGATGTGAGACGAGTTCTGTATCTGTATCTAGAAGAAATCACCAAGAAGATAACTTAGCACAAATTTCTACCCCTTTTTACATACACACTAACATATGCCTACTTTTATGATCTGTATGAGCGTGCTTGTAACGTGACTGAGTATAAACCTGTATGTTATCATTCCAAAAACAAATATCGAAAATCATTAAAGCCGACAACAACAAATGTGTTTGTTACATCTAGTTGTAAAGAGATGATTTCATGTCATTAGGTTAAGCTAAGGGTCATAGGTGGAAAAGCAAGCCCAAGCCAGAGGTCGAATGTCCCCTTTTTGGGGTGCGCCACAGCAAGATTGCTTTCAGTGTCGGGCTTGCCTTTTAACCCTTCCCTTGTGTGTGCAAGTGGTCGTCGTCGTCGTCTGTTCTAAGCTAAACAATCGATAAATAAACTTAAAACGCAACTGTAACTTTGCCTGTGATTTGATCCTTCGTGTTGTCTGCATGTGTGAGAGCGATATGATAGGATATATGTATGCTAAGATGTGAGAACAAAAGCACCCCGCGCAGCAGAGAAATGATATTTTTTTGTAAACGTTTAAAGAGAGATGCAAGTAAATACACTCACACGCACACAAGTGTGGAAAGAAAACAAATTGAAACGTAACATATGGTACTGATTTTATACTGAGAACTGAGACTTACTATATACATATACAACAACTACACAACCTACAACTTACCCAAGGACTCACGAGGATTACTTTACGCGGGACTCTACACAACGACCACGTACTCTACACCACATACTTACACCAAACGCCAACTAGTGAAATTTACACCAACATTACAATTACAATTACAATTACAACCTACTATATGCATTACCCAAATACATATGAGCATTATAATGGATTATCTTAAATATACACGGACAATTGGAGACGCTGACGCGCGGTGCTTTAGCCCAATTAGCTTTAAGGACATGTGCTTCTCGGTATGCTAGTTAATCCTAATTTAGCCAGTAAGTAGGAAGCGAGAGAGTATAAACGAGAGCAAGAGATCGAGCGTGGACCCGCGATTGGGATTGAGATATGTAGAGGAGAGAATCGATTATGTTATGTTAAATGCCGTATTATTGACAATTCAATTCACCCCTTAACCATCCATCCTCTGAATATCAATGCGAGGCCTAAACTGTTCGTAAGAAAATTGTATGACTGATAGCTTGTACGCGAAATTTTAGCAAATGTAAAATGTGTCTGTGTGCGAGAATAAAAGTACGTTGAGTGCAAGAACAACAATAAATGTGTTTTATTTAAATAAATATTTTTAGGCGGGTAATATATGTATTTACTTTGTAGATTATCTAAGGTTCTGTATCCTATTTCCAATATCATTGTTTTTGTTAAAAACTATAACTTAAAACTTTAAGGTTAAAATTCAGCTTTGGCTTAGCAAGATATTTCTACAACTTGGCTTTTTCTGGAAGTTCTAGTACACCCGCCTCCAGAAGGTCCTTCAGCTCTTGGGGATTAAGTTGAAGTTCATCGACCAGTTCTATCTCCTTAACAGGCTTCTCCGGCAATTTTCCAGGAGTTCGACTTAGACGCGGTGCTGGGCATGGCGCTGCCATATCCTGGATTATTTCAAAGGATTCCCTCTCCTTGTTGTGATCGTGCTTATGCACTTCTCGGTAATCCAGCACGGGGTAAACGCAGGCATCCACATCCTCGAAAATCTGTGACCATTCAGCCTGGGTCTTGGACAGAAAGGCTTCCGTTAGTAACCTCTTTCCCCTCTCCTGATGGCCCTCTCCGAACTGGTTGAGATCTTCTGGTAGTTCTAATCGTTGTTTCAGCACCTCAAAGAACTGCGGCTCCAAGGCGCCCACGGACATGTAGCGACCGTCTTTGGTCTCGTAAGTGTCGTAGAAATATGCACCACCATCGATGAGGTTGCGACCCCTCTCCCGCCCCCAAATGGGCATAGTCCGGGACGTAAACAGCCAGCTGGCGACGTAGGCAGCTCCCTCCACCATGGAGGCATCTACAACCTGACCTCTTCCAGATTTATGGCGCTCTAAGAGAGCCACGCAGATGCCCAGAGCACACATCACACTGCCGCCCGCGAAATCCGTGAGGAGATTTATGGGTGCCGTTGGCTTCTCGTGACTCCTTCCCAACATGGACAGCACTCCCGATATGGCAGCGTAGTTGATGTCATGACCCGCCCGCGGCGCCAAGCGGCCATGCTGTCCGAAGCCCGTGAGACGGGCGTAAATCAGGCGAGGATTCTCTTTGCACAACTCAGCGGGTCCCAAATTGAGTTTCTCCATCACTCCGGGTCTGAAACCTTCGATGAGCACATCGCATTTCTTGGCCAACCGACGGGCCAACTGCTGACCTCGAGGGTTTTTCAAATCCAGACTTATTGTGCGCTTCCCCTGCTGCAGGACATCCATGGGATTTTCCAGGACCTGCAACAAAGAATAAAGTTTAAGATTTTATTAATTGTGAATAATGTATGTACATAACTAGTGAAGAATAATATGATAAATTATAGTTTAAAAAATAATCCTAGTCGGCCATGGTGCTTCTGTTTACCTTGTCGATGCGGGTGACTGTAGCCCCGAAATCGGTCAGGATCTTCCCACATAGCGGTCCTGGGGCAAGACCCACGAATTCCAAAACTTTTATGCCTTTCAGCGGCATTTTTCCAGGCGATTATAACCCAAATTAACTAATAAAGACAATATAATTTGCACTTTGAACGACATGGCAGTAGGGTTGTCAACTTGTCTCTTAAACTAACCGCCCACAAGAGCTTAAGTCGTGACACGAGCCAATTCTTAAATGTTCTTAATTTAAAGACTAAATTAAAACAAAATTTAGAGTTGAAGGGCTTTTTTGACTGCTATGAAAGATGGTTAAAAATGCAATAAACGATTTCACCAGGATTTAAACCAAAAACCGATTCCGAATAGTAAGCTTTGCAAAGCTCGACAGCCCTCCTCCCACTTCGGAACTGCCAACTCGACGGAAACGTTTAATTTGCAAATGACAAGCGGCAACCACATTCAATAACAATTAACAACGGCGAGAGCACTTTATAAACCAAAATTAAGCGAAAGTGAGCCCAGGACGTGACCCAAAAACAATGCCCCAGCAACGGCGCAAGGTGGCCTTCAGCGGCAAGAAGAAGAAGGACCAGATGCTCCAAAAACGCTCTGCGAAACGTACGAAAACATTGCCCACCTGCGGTGAACAGTGAATGGGAAAAAATAAAACAGAACAGTTGGTTGGTATGACTAACAATGTCTATCGTTGGCAGTTCCGCCCAAATACCTAAGGAGCGCCCAGGAATCGTACGAGGACAGCGATGTACCCGAGACCACCAGGAAACTCATGGAACAGCCCTTTGCCCGTGGCGGCAATCGGAACAAGAACGTAAATCGCTATAATCTACAGTTTTACCAGGAGGGGAAGAAAGAACTGGAGCAGATGAAGCAGGAAGGCTTCAAGCCGCTGGACGCGCTCAGTCCCAAGGAGCGGGAGGTGGACGAGCACTACTTCGCCGGCTGCGATTTCCCAGTGCGTCCGCCGTGGACGCCGGCTAACTCCAAAGAGCAGCTCGATCGCAGTGAGAATCGTTACTTTAAGGTAGGTCAGGTTTGACGATACATGTAGAGTTTTAAATAGAATTTATCTACAAATTAAACAATTAATGAAATATTTACTAGTAAATTATTTATTAAATGAGTATAAATTATTAAATTTGAAAGTTTACCTTCACAGGAGTACGTGGATGAGCTGCAGAAGAAACAACGCGCTGGCGATTCCAAGGAGCTTTCCCTGTTCGAACTCAACCTGGAGACGTGGCGCCAACTGTGGCGTGTCCTCGAATTCTCGGACATCCTGCTCATCATTGTAGACGTGCGATATGCCACGCTGATGTTTCCACCCTCCCTCTACGACTACATCATTGGCACGCTTAAGAAGCAGGCCATTGTGGTGTTCAACAAGGTGGATCTCGTGGAGCCGCAGGTGGTGGTGGCGTGGCGCGAGTATTTCCGCGATCGCTATCCCCAGTTGCCGGTTGTGCTGTTCGCATCCTTTCTGCCGCGTTCCCGCAAGGGAAGCCAGCGTGGACCGCAGGCACATCGCCGGAGCATGGAGGGTGTGTATAATATTTACAAGGAGTGCCAGCGCTATGTCCAGGGCGAAGTGGATCTAACAGCATGGGAGCAGAAGATACGCGACGACATGCGGAGCGATCAGCTGGACATCCTGGACGAGGTCACGTCAGCCGTGGAGGGAGAACTCAAGATCAGCAGCAGCATCGACACCACGCCCCACGAGCATGTAAGATATCACAACGGAGTCCTGACCATCGGCTGCATCGGCTTCCCCAATGTGGGCAAGTCCTCGCTGATTAACGCCTTAAAGGGACGGAAAGTGGTTAGTGTGAGCCGCACTCCCGGCCACACGAAGCATTTTCAGACCATTTTCCTAACTCCCCTCGTCCGCCTGTGCGATTGTCCCGGTCTAGTCTTTCCCTCGTCGACGCCCAAGAGCCTGCAAGTGCTCCTGGGCAGCTTCCCGATCTCCCAACTGGCTGTTCCGTACCGTTCGCTAAAGTTCCTCGGCGAGCATGTGAACCTCCCGCAGCTTTTAAGGCTTCATCTGCCGGAGGACTATGACGAGTGGTCGGCGGTGGCCATTTCAGATGCCTGGGCCTACAAAAGAGGATTCCTGACGGCCAAGGCGGCGAGGCCGGATCGGTATCGTGCCGCCAATCACATCCTGCGCATGTGCCTGGCCGGGCAGCAGCAGTTGGTGCTGCAGTTCTATCCACCGGGATATGAGGAGCGACGAGATCATTGGTTCCAGCATCCCGATCTCGCTGAGGTCAAGAAGTACCAGCAGGTTGAGCTGGAGGAGCCGGAGAGCGAGACCAACGGCGACACCTCCTCTGTGTGCTCCGACAGTGAGTACTTCAGCGATTTCAAAAATTTGTCAACTACATTCGAGTTTATATTTTAAAGCCGCCGACAGCGAGGACGACGATGAGGACAGCTCCAACGATGAGACGAACGCAGACGAAGACGAGTGCGCCATTGAGGAGGATCTGCCCAGGTCCCGCAATGTGTTTGCGCTCCTGGAGGATGACTAATGTGTGGGAGTCGTTGTTGCATGACTAGTTTATCGCCTATAATTTATTACTAAAATATTCACGAAGTGGATTTTACCGAGAGCTATACAATAAACTATGTAAACCAGGCTGAGATGAGGCAGTTTAGATGTCATCGATTTCATCAGACGAAATGCAGTCCTCGCCTAGTCTTTCGTCCAGCGAGAGGACCAATTCAATGGCTCTGTAAAGGCAGTGAAAAATCATAATTTGGAAATCACAAACATTAACAGTTTACTCACTTTATCAACTGCCTTTCATAGCCGTTCTCTTCGATGGGCGCCGGATACATGGCCTTCTTAAGCAGCAGCTTTTCCAGATGTCTTCGCAGTTCCAAAACAACATCGGCCGTCTCCAGATTGCATTTAAAGCTGCAAAAGTCCCACATTAGATTTAAGTTCATAGGCATGTGTGTTTCTGCTTACTAATACGTCTTGGCCACGCACAAATAATGCGTATTTTGGGTGACGCCGGCCTCCACGCCATCGCCAAAGATGATCAGGGCCATGGGGAAAACCATTGTGGAGTCGAGCAGATACAGATCCGTTGACTTTTGCCGCTGGTAGTAGACAAAGTAGGACGAATCGAAGCCACTTTCGAAGCTGTTCACGGAAGAAGGATGGAAGTTGACACGTCGGCCATCATCCGTGGCCATAGTGTGAATAGCCCGTACTCGATTCCGGATTTGTCGGGACTTTCTGGAATTACAAGCTCTTAAATGGCCTCTGAGAAACTTTATCTAAAGCCTACCGCAAATGCGCCATGTTGGGGTAGAGACCCGCTCCAATAATGGCTCTCAGCAGAGGGATCTTGCTCGAGTTTGTGTTGGATGCGCTGTCCTTGCAGTTGGAAGAAGTAAGAAACCTGAGGAAAGGAGACAATGAAGAGGACTTGTTGGATTTACAGGGGCGTAACCCTTCTTTACTTGTAGTTGTAGAGGAGTTCGCTGAACTGATTCTTCATTCCCTCCAGCTGATGCAGTGTCGTTGAGCTTAGAAAGTTCTTGTAGCAAAAGTCGCGTTCCGCATGCATGTGGCGACTCTCTCGGTAGGCCTGGATTGTGTTGTGCACCAGGAGGTGGTCACTTCGCATATTGCGAGCCATTTTCCGCTTGATCTCGTCCACCTGGGTCTCCTTACCCAACGGCGCATAAAAGGGCGATTTAAAGGACAAGGCCGCCGCCGCTGAGGTAACTGGATCCAAGCAACAGAAGAGAGCCGACATCAGGATCATTTTACCCATTTGCGGATCGATGGGCAGCTTGGCCAAGTGCATGCCCAGCGGAGTAAGGATGCCAGCACTGTCCAGAGCCTCAATTCTAAGTAAAAAGGCTTTTTTTAGTTGGTCTTTCAAGAAAATACAACCACCGAACTTACCGCATCAGTAGGTTCACACCAATCCTGATCGCCTCCGGATTGGGGGCATTGATCAGGGTTTGCATAAAGCGATACGGATCATCAATGTGCAGCAGCTTCAAAATCAAAATGATCGATTCCAGCTTCGAGCGGAGGATCTCCGGCGTAGGAATCTCCTCCATTAGGTCCTCCCTGGCGCGGCTAAACAGATTGTAGCAGATTCCCGGCCTCACGCGTCCAGCTCTCCCCTTTCTCTGTTGCGTATTTGCCTTGGTCACCCACACCTCCTCCAGGGTCTGTATGTTCGTCTCGATATCGTAGTTGGTGCATTTCGTGCGTCCAGAGTTAATGACATAGACCACATCGTCGATGGTCACCGAAGTCTCAGCAATCATGGTGGATATGATGACCTTCCGCTTGCCCGATGGCGGATGACGGAAAACGGCCTTCTGTTCCGTCGATTGCATGAGGGAATGCAGGGGAAAGACTACCAGATTGTCGCGCCATCTCTGGCCTTTGGGAGACTGTGGACTGTGCAGGAGATTGTATAGCTGTGAGATTTTATCGTAGCCCGGCAGGAACACCAAGATCGCACCCTCCGGCTCGTTTTCACAGATGTAGTACACGAGATTGGCAATGAAATCCAGGTCCTCGCACCCTTCCGACTCTGGCAGGCGCAGTTTCTCAAGGACGCGACTGTCGTATGTGTTCCTGATGCGTCGCAAATAAGGTTCTATCATTGCCTGATGCTGCATCTTTTGCTCGGGACGACTGCGCTTTGGGCGACGGTCGCGGGAGTTGCCGAACTCGTAGTTCGTCATGGCCAGAACATCCTCCAGGTATAGCATCCGCACGGGAAACATGACGCCCTCAATGCGGAACATGGGACAGTTGCCGAAGTAATCGCAGAAATCCTGCTCCCGCACAGTAGCGCTCATTAGGATCACCTTCAGTTCGGGCCGGTGCGGCAGGATTACCTTCAGCAAGCCCATAAGCAAATCCGTTTCCACGCTGCGTTCGTGTATCTCGTCCAAAATAAGGACACTTAAATTGTGCATCAGCGGATCCGATTGGAGTTGCTGCAGTAGCACTCCCGTGGTGCAGTAGGTGATGGAGGCCCTATCGCGGGGCTTTCTGCTCTCCAGGCGGATCTGATAGCCCACCGATGAGCCGAGACTCTCGCAGCGCTCGTAGCTGACCCACTCGGCAATGGTTATAGCGGAAATCCTTCTCGGTTGGGTGCAAATAATGCGACATTCTGATCCACAGCCTCGGGATATGGCGTCATCGAGAAGGATCTGAGGTACTTGTGTAGTTTTGCCACAGCCAGTGCTTCCCACAACTAGAATAACCTGGTTATCCTTTACGGCCTGAACGATGTCATTGGCGTATCGCATGGTGGGAAGTTTTTGACGTGCTTGGAGACGTTTCTTGGCCACGTCCTCCTGCTGGCGCTGCTCCAACTCCTGCCGCAATTTTTCGTCCAGCTTGGGGTTCGTGTAGCTAACGTCCTTGTTCCTCTCCTTGGTTTCCGCCACGAATTCCTCGAAGTTGACGCTCAGCAGATGACGGAACTGTTGCTTGAACTGTGCATCGACATCGGAGTTTTCCTTCGCCGGTGTTTGGTCATATTTCTCCATGTACTCCTTGACGCGTTCTAGAACCCCACTGGGCACGCTGACATTGCATCCCAGGTGGATTTTGGGTTCCATCGGGTTTTCATCCTCGCCACGCTCCTTTTTGCGCTGCCGGGTGAGATTGCGGTAGTACAATCCGATTTCCTTGCCCCTGAGACCAGGCGGACGGTTGCCCTTGCGGGCATTAGAGCCGGATGATTTGTCACGCTGCATTCTAGTTAATCTTGGCTCATTTTCAGAATACAAAAATGAATTTGAACGAAATGACAGTATTCAAGGTAGAGTTGTCGCCCGGTCTAAAAGAACAGATGTTTGGTGTCGCGGGGATGCCAACTTGGTAGAATACGGTTACACCATTTCCGATCGTGAGGCCTAATTTTGCCATCGCGGTCTGGTAACGCTGGTACATAGGTGCTCATTTGTTTTCATGTAGTTTGCCTACGGTTTCCATTAGAAATATGTATTTTCCCTATAATCCCCTAGAAACGCATGCCGGAAATTCGTGTTTTCTGTCCTTGAGCGGACAAGCCTTCGGCCACACTAAGCATTTCAAATAACAGCCAACGGTATTTTCGTAGCAGTTCGTTACGGTCACACTATTGCCGATCAACGCGCTGAGCAAAACGCTGCTGATTTAATTTAATATTTTTGCGATTTACGGGACGCGAAGAAGCAGCGATCTAGGTGCCAAGTAACGTACAGCGATACGGCCAAGTGTTTGGAGAGCGAAACAGTAAAAAAACCGAGTGTATATTTCATGTGTCATCCGCGGCAGCCGAGCAACAAGTGGTGGCAAAAAGGAAAGAGCGACTAAAAAAAAGTAAGATAAAAACAACTTCACGGTGGTTAGGCTTCCACCGCATAAAGTCTGCTGACTGGTATTTGGATTTGAAAACCACGCAGCAAGCACACTTTTTAAGCGGTGCGCGCAGCTTTTTTGTGCCAGCGTCGCGCAATAAAACAAACAAAAAGTCAGAAACCCAAAAACGACAACAACAACTGACAGCAGGCAAAGCCGTTTGATCGCGAGTGTGAGTGTGTGTGTGAGTGCCAAGCCATTATTTTTCTGGTCTTATGACGTAAACCACCGAAAAAAATCAAAAGTGAGCACAGACGACACAGATATCAAAGCGAAGGTGAGCGCATTTTTTGTGTCTCTCCAAAAACTGGCTCTTTTCTTGGAATTCCAGCGGTTATTAAAAGTCTTATTCCTTTTCTTTTTGGGCTTGTTTACATTTTCGCAGTTGCAGCGGCCTCTGAACTATTCACACACACACACCTATGGACAAAACATAGAGTGGTAAAGAGAGGGGCAAAGAGAAAGATGCGGTGCAGTGCCTTCTACGGCATGTAAACAAAATAGAGAAAGAGGCAATTGCTGTAAATTCTTTGGCAAAAGAAATCTTGTTGAAAGCATTTCCTCCGCAAATGCTTGTGCTGCTAGCTTTCCATGGCTTGGCTTGGCTCGGCGTAGCGACCTGAAAAGAAATTGTTGCCCTGCTTGAACTTGTCGCTCCAGTCTGCTGCCTCCTTTTCCTCCTCCTCCTCTAGTTCTGCTTCTTCCCACACACACACTCCACAAAAACACACACTTGAGCCTCATTCACAATTGGCCTTTTGCGGAGTCACAATAAATATTAAATTTGATTTCTCCGCCGCCTGACAATTGTGAATGATTTTCGAAGAGTTGGCACGCCCATTTGACAAACACTGACAGAAAAAGTTTAAGTTTATTTAAAAATTAAAAATAACAACAATCATTTTCACTGTTATTATATTTTCCACAATAATATTATACATTTGTAAATCTATTAAATTTATTTACTTTTTAAAATAATTTAAATACTACAAATATGATCATGTTTTTTATTAATAAAAGATCGTTGGGAAATTAATATTTTCCTGTGATAAAAGATGTTATAAATTATTTTTTAAATCGGGGCGTTTTGTTCAGTGCAACTAGCAAGAACAATCCGCAAAACCTGTTGCTCGTTTGCCTTTTTTATTTTGCCTTTTTTTTACCCCTCTCCAACTGCTGCTGGCCATTAGTGATTCATTAGATGTGTTGTCTAAAGCCAAAGCCTAAGCGTTCCCACCGCATCCTTCAATATTTGATACATACATACAAATATAAGCCAATTCAAATGTTAACGGCTTGCATTGTGGCCTAGCCGAATATGAATCACACACAATAACCATAAATTCTAATCGCTCTTCACTCTCTATTCTCTATTTAGTTCTCTGTATTTAGTGCTATTTCCTATTTTGGTCTGCGGTGATTATCGCATCATTTTGTAAATTTAGTGCGCGGTATTATTAATGAATTTGTCCAATTTGCTTCGTTTATTCGTGTGATTTTTTGTTTACGATTATAATCAGCCGTTTTCACGCTTCGAATGTTGTTTTTACTAGCACAGTGGTTAATGGATCTATTTATGTTAGTTGAGCCTTTATAATTAATGGGGAATTATGAAATGTAAAATTTAATCATAATTTTAAAATGTAGTAAATCGTATCATAGTGACTGCAATCTACTTTAAGATAACCATAGAACATTTCTTAATCTTATAAAAAAAAGTAAAAAACTTAATTATGCATAGGTTTTCCTTTTAAAAAGGATCCACACCGTGCGTTCCTCTCCTCCCACTTGCTGTGTAAACGCTAATTGAAAAATCCACTTTCTGAGGCATTCGAGAAATAATTGTAAATAAACCGAGCTGATAATGATCCACCATCCCCCACTGTCCATCCATCGGTTGCATATTCATTGGAAACTCATCAGAAATCACAGCCCGTTCACTTCTCGCCCGTTAATGTAAACAAAGAACAGCTGTACAAGTTTTCCTATTGAACCTTCCATATATTCTGCGCATGTCCCAAAAATGCACAGTTGTTTTGGTTTAGTTTTCGTTTAGTTCTTCTCCAAAATGCGTCTCAAGAAGATGGGGTGCGCTCAAGTTATTTATCTTTTAGAAAACGATGGAAAATATACTTATTAATAATTGTTTTTCTTTACAGAATGTCTCGTCAGGAAAAAGCAAAGTCTACAGGCGGTGGGATCCTGGAAAGCCTGTTCGGCAGACCCTCGAAGTCAAAAGGGGGAAGCATAAACAGTGGAACCCTAACCCATGGTGGACGGCCCGTGTCGTCAGACAATGACGCTGTCCAGGGCGTGGAGGATTGGGAGCGGCACATCCAGGAGCTGAGCGAGGCGCAGGTGGATGCCCAATTTCTGGAAATAATTGAGGATATGAATATACCCAAGGATAAGCGGGAGCCCTTGTTAGCCAAGTCCAAGGAGGAGCGCCAGAAGATGATTTTGTATCATCTAAAAGGTAACATATGTACCTAAAATGGTGGAGAGCTAACTTTATTCTGTCGACGATATTACCCTTGTAATTGGTATAAAATATTTAGACTCTTGTATTTTGTAAAAGGGGGACTTAACGTATACAAACATTTATTGTATAATACTTCTAGTTAGATCCTTGGAAAAACTAGAGATAATTAGGTTGCAGACATTTGTGCAAATATTGAAGTTAGGCAGGCTTACATAAAATCTTTACATCAGATGGACGATTTTTCAAAAATTTTTAAATATCCTGGCTTTAGTTTTCTGTGGGTCCAGATGTTTCTTTGTGTTATCGTTGAATTGAAATTAAATATTAATGGAAATATAAGTATGCCGACATTCTTAAATTTCACACTTTATAGATTCGAGGCGCAATTTTAGCCGCTCTGCTAGAAGGTTTTAAAAGCACAAAAAATCGATTTGTCGTGCAACCAAGTTTGATGACTCTTTGGCTTTTCTTTGCTTTTGTTGTATTCCCCGGAATATTGCATTCCATTTCGTGATAAGATTAGCAGGTAACGTGTTTGTGTGTCTCTGTGTGCTTCACCTTTATCGGTGTTTGCGTGTCTGCAAATTTTCGCTTTCTGTTTGCACGCCTTTTGCTTTAGCTGCCAATTTGCTTTGCCACCCATCGTGGGTTCTATTTGTTTTTGTATCGCAAAACCGCTATTCGCAAACTTGCTGTTTTTTTATTTTTACTTTTGTTGACAATTATTGGTATTGATAGCCATGATGTCAGCGATCTCACTTAAACCAAAAGCAGATCAATTATTCTGTGACATCCTAAAATATCATACATGTAACATAATCGTTAAATTTTGGTTAATTAAGATTGATAATATCTTCAACTTCCTAATATTTATAATTATATTTCTATCTTTTTTAATCTAAAATCTATTAAACTCGTGATAAAATTAAGTTTTTGGTAAGGACTTGTATTTGATAACATGCTTTTAAGCACAGTACTAATTGATATTAACGTCACAGAGTTTTTTGTGACTTCTTAGTATAAAATAATTCAGCTCAGAAACTACTTAGTATATAATTATATGTATATTCCATCAGTATTTGCGTTTTCCATGGCAACCGAGTGTAATTATCTCTGTGCCCCCCATCGCTATCTAAATCTCGAGCATATTTCAATGCTAACTCGGCATTTTTGGCTTCATTCTTGAAGTCTCGCTCCAGTTATTTTTCCCACTGGTCCATTGTGGTCCATTATCAGACTTGGAAATAAGCCTAGAAGCACTGCCTCTTATCGTTTTGTAACGGGTAATTGCGAAATAACCTTGGGCGATCTTTGGCCTCTCTTTCCCCCCTTTTTATCAAATATAATACGTAGCTACTATATACGACGAATGCGTGACTAAAGTCGAGCAGCAAAATGCGAGAATGCAAAGACATTGAAATTTACTTTTACCATGCATATTATACAATTTAAATTACGTCAAGTGGCAGTGAGAAAATATATTTCTTTTTAAGTATTTAACGCTCATTCGTTCTTTTTGTTGTATAAGCAAGTGCATTGCGAATCGGTGGAGAAAAATAAGAAGCGGGAGAGAGAGAGAGCGAGACTAGTACAAGGCAAATGTGCACCGGAAAAAACATTTAAAGCAAATCAATTTATAAATTTCATGAACAAAAATTAAATATTTTTAAAAGATTTTTGTATTGTTTTTTTATTTTTATTTTTAATAAATAATATATATACTATTTTAAAATACCAAAATCGTCTATAAAATTAACAAACTTTGATTTCTGAGTTGGACTGTTTAACAAATTTTCTATTTTTTATAGAAATTAAGACACTGCATTATATTAATTTTAAATTTGTGATTAGTAAAAATTATCTTTGAATATATTAAAATGTATTAATAGATATTTTAAACAAAAATGTACCGTCACCATTCCCACAAATGAACTGCAGTGTAGTAGACCGGAGAGTTTATTTGTGTTTTTGCTCACATTCAAGTTCTATGAGCGATTTTTCTTACACTTTGGAACCAGCCATAAAATGCAAATATGTGAAAATCGTTAAACACATTATGACAAAATCAAGCTGAAAATAAATTCTGATGCTGTCAATAAACTTGAGGTAAATAAACATCGTCCGACTCTTACAGGTTATAATGATAACTCTGTGTAAAGAAATAACGAAAAAAGAGAAACAGATAAATATTCCTTTGTGGGTCGTTGTGTTTATTGTGGCAGAACCGAGCGAAGCCCCCCAGAAAACCACTTGTTGCAAAATTAAATTTAAAACACAAACAATGGACGTTCTCGCACAAAAAAAGCTGTTCATTAACACGCTTCGCTTGCCGTTTTGAGTTAATTAATAAAACAGTTAGCGTAGTTGGGCTTTGATGGATAAATGAATAAAGTGTGGGCTGGGTTTAGGCCAATTTGAGTGATGTCAGTGGTGCGCAAGTAATCAAATAATGGGATAGGTGTTTTCAGGAAGGTTCCCTCCCAAGGCTGCCTTTTTATTAGACTTTCATTGCTTCTTACCTATCCTTATCTGTTATTTTGAAGGTAAAGTTGTTAAAAATTAGTGTTTTTTTTTGTTTAGTAATTAAACTTACTGTGTGCCTTTTGTACCTTGTTTATTGAGAATAAGCTACTACTTTTCAAAATTAATTTATAATCAAAAATTAAAAGTAATCAATAAACCTAATTATAATTTAAAATTTAATAAGAATGTTTACAGCACTATACTCAAGTGATAACTCTAATGAATTAAACAATTTCCCTATCTCAAAGTCGCAATTTAGCTCTTGGGAAAGTACTCCGATTTTAAAGAGTGTTCAAAAGATAATGTGGAATGAATCATGAACGTTGATATGATTTTACCCACATTGAAGTAGTCATAGGGTGTAGTCAAAAAGGGGTCAACCCATTTCTAAATACAACTTTGTAGACAAAACCTTGACGTACAAATTTAATCTATGCATTAAAAGGAACGTGGGCTGAATGACTAATTTACTTTGAATGAACCTTTGTTTTTCTTTATATATATATTTCAGGCCACTTTAATTGCATTTTAATACCATATTATAAACGATTTCATATATGAACCAAAGGAGGAAAGATGATATATATTTATTATATATTATTTTGTGAATAGCTTGGGTTATTATTTAAAGATCCCGCAAACTGACACCAAAAAGTATGCTTTAATTTATTTTAGATTTAAAATTTGTTAAAGATTAAGAAAGGGTTCTTATTTTCATTGACATTTATACCTATACTTGAAGATAACGTTTTAATTAAGTTACCTTCCAGTGTGATTTCTGTGTAGCCGTTAAGTACATATGCGTAATCCCCCCTGTCTAACTTTGATACTTACCAAGTAGTGTGCAATCGAATACCTTCACTGATTCAATTTCCATTCTTCAATCTTTTGCAGGGAAAAACTCACTGGAGCGCAACACCAACTCCCGGTTTGAGAGGCCCATCGACTATGTGGAGTATCTGCAGAATGGAGAGCATAGCGAACACAAGGTGTACCAGTGCGTGGAATCTTTGCGCGTGGCCCTCACCAGCAATCCGATCTCATGGATCAAGGAGTTCGGGGTGGCGGGCATCGGGCAGATCGAAAAGCTGCTGACGCGGGCGAAAAAGGATCGCACCTATGACAGGATTGAGTTTGAGGCAATTCGATGTCTGAAGGCGATCATGAATAATACATGGGGCCTGAATGTGGTCCTCAATCCGGACCAGCACAGTGTGGTTCTGCTGCTGGCACAATCTCTGGATCCGCGGAAGCCGCAGACCATGTGCGAGGCCCTCAAGCTGCTGGCATCCTTTTGCATCGTTTACGAGCGAAATGGTTATGAAAAGGTGCTGCGCGCTATTACCACAATAGCGGCCACATCCTACAAGGCCAGCGAACGCTTTCGGCCCATAGTGGATGCTCTGTTTGCGTCGGACAAGCAGGATCCCAAGCGGGAACTGGCCTGTCACAGCCTGATTTTCATCAATACTCTCACAAACACACCCACGGACCTGAATTTCCGCCTGCATCTGCGCTGCGAGATCATGAGAATGGGTCTGTATGATCGCCTGGACGAGTTCAAGAAAATTGTCGAGACGAGCAATAACGAGGCGCTGCAGCAGCACTTTAAAATCTTTAACGAGATTCGGGAGGATGACTTTGAGGAGTTTGTGCAGCGCTTCGACAATGTCACCTTCAATATGGACGATGCCACCGAGTGCTTTGAGGTGCTGAAGAACATGGTGATAGACACCACCTCGGAACCCTACTTCCTTTCCATCCTGCAGCACCTGCTGTACATCAGAGATGACTTCTACTTTCGACCCGCCTACTATCAACTGATCGAGGAGTGCATCTCGCAGATAGTCTTCCACAAGGGCTACTGTGACCCGAACTTTGAGAACAGGAACTTCAACATAGACACCTCCCTGCTGCTCGACGACATTGTGGAGAAGGCCAAGGCCAAGGAGTCCAAGCGATCGGAGGAGTATGAGAAGAAGATCGAGCAGCTGGAGAGCGCCAAACAGGAGGCTGAGGCAAAGGCTGCCCATCTCGAGGAGAAGGTCAAGCTAATGGAGGCGAATGGCGTGGCGGCACCGTCGCCCAATAAGTTGCCCAAAGTAAATATACCAATGCCACCGCCACCGCCAGGAGGAGGTGGACCACCTCCACCACCGCCGCCCATGCCCGGAATGGGTAGAGGCGGACCGCCGCCCCCACCACCTCCTCCCATGCCCGGTATGGGCGGAGGACCACCACCGCCGCCTCCCATGCCCGGAATGGGTAGAGGAGGACCACCGCCGCCTCCCATGCCCGGTATGATACGTCCCGGCGGACCACCACCACCGCCAATGATGATGGGACCCATGGTTCCGGTACTCCCCCATGGCCTAAAACCGAAAAAGAAGTGGGAAGTGAAGAATCCCATGAAGAGGGCCAACTGGAAGGCAATTGTTCCGGCCAAAATGTCTGAAAAGGCGTTCTGGGTCAAGTGTCAGGAGGATAAGTTGGCACAGGACGATTTCCTCGCCGAACTGGCCGTCAAATTCTCCTCGAAGCCGGTGAAGAAGGAGCAAAAGGATGCGGTGGACAAGCCAACGACGCTGACAAAGAAGAACGTTGATCTGCGCGTGCTAGATGGCAAATCTGCCCAGAATCTGGCCATTTTGCTGGGTGGATCGCTAAAGCATCTGTCATACGAACAGATTAAGATATGCCTCTTGCGCTGCGACACCGCCATTCTGTCCTCTAACATCCTGCAGAACCTCATCCAGTATTTGCCGCCGCCAGAGCAACTGAAACGCCTGCAAGAGATCAAGACCAAGGGTGAACCGCTGCCGCCGATCGAACAGTTTGCGGCCACGATAGGTGAGTTTGGTTGGGCTATCACTGAGATAAAACCATATTAACCGCATTCCTTTTTCAGGTGAAATCAAGCGTCTGTCTCCTCGCCTCCACAATCTGAACTTCAAGCTAACCTATGCGGACATGGTGCAAGATATCAAACCCGATATTGTTGCAGCCACGGCTGCCTGCGAAGAGGTGCGGAATAGCAAGAAGTTCTCCAAGATATTGGAGCTCATACTCCTGCTCGGCAACTACATGAACACGGGCTCCAAGAACGAAGCCGCCTTCGGTTTCGAGATCAGCTATCTGACGAAGCTGACCAATACTAAGGATGCGGATAATAAGCAGACATTGCTGCATTATCTAGCTGATCTTGTGGAGAAGAAATTCCCCGATGCCTTAACCTTCTACGACGATCTGTCGCATGTGAATAAGGCGTCGCGAGTGAATATGGATGCCATACAGAAGGCAATGCGGCAAATGAATTCGGCGGTGAAGAATCTGGAGACAGATCTGCAGAATAACAAGGTGCCGCAGTGCGATGACGACAAGTTCAGTGAGGTTATGGGCAAGTTTGCCGAAGAGTGCAGGCAACAAGTGGATGTGCTGGGTGAGTGCCTAAATTAATAAACAAAATTGGCCAGTAAATTTATATTAATATATCGCTCTTAATCCAGGCAAAATGCAGCTGCAAATGGAAAAACTGTACAAGGACCTCAGCGAGTATTATGCCTTCGATCCCAGCAAGTACACCATGGAGGAGTTCTTCGCGGACATTAAGACGTTCAAGGATGCCTTCCAAAATGCGCACAACGAGAATGTGCGCGTGCGCGAGGAGCTGGAAAAGAAGCGAAGACTGCAGGAGGCCCGCGAGCAGTCCGTCCGGGAGCAACAGGAGCGCCAGCAGCGCAAGATGGCGGTGGTGGACATGGATGCGGCGCAGGCGCAGGAAGGTGTCATGGACAGTCTTCTCGAGGCGCTGCAAACGGGCTCGGCCTTTGGCCAGCGTAATCGTCAGGCCCGGCGACAGCGTCCAGCAGGCGCGGAACGAAGGGCCCAGCTCAGCCGGAGTCGGTCACGGACGCGTGTGAACAACGGTCAGCTGATGACCCGAGAGATGATCCTCAATGAGGTTCTCGGCTCCGCGTAGTTTTGTTCGTTCAGAATGGAGAAGAAACGTCCAAGCAATTCCCCTCTGTACATATATAAATAGACACATCTGTAGCGATCTAAGGAGCCTAAGGACATTAGCTGTGTACATCTGTAGCCTGGTTTACATATCAACTCCACCAGATTTTTCAAAAAAGTTGGATAGCCGACAGGGAAGATTATTGAAACAGCCGCAAAAAATTAATATCAAGGGAAGCCATCGTTTGAATTAGGAGTATAAAGCATTGCTGAAACAACTTTTATTTATTTTGTATTTTTCCAAAATGTGTTTTGATTTTTTAAATTGTTTAAATTATAAACTTGAGTTTCTTTTGATTTGATTTTAAAGTATATGAAAAAGGTATATTCATTATATATTTTTTCTTTTGCTAATTTATCTTCCTACTTATCTCTTTGTTTAAGATAACGAAAAAATTCGAGCGAACTTTGATATTAAACCGTTTTATTTAAAATACTTTTCCCAAATTAAGAACTCAGTAACGCTATACATAATACAGACTATGCCAACTTTAGCTCCCCCAAGCAAAAACATATATATTTTTTATACGCTTTTATGAAACTGAAAAACAACTGATTCTAAATACTTATAACAAAATCTGAGTCGTTAAATGTATCGACAGACTTTATATTGTGGTTCTCTACAACTCTGTATTCCTATTCTATTGTGGCATGTTCCAATCCAATGTTGCTGTGCACTTCGTTTTCGAGGCACTCACTATAGGGCGAGATATATATAGTAATCGAAATGAAATTCCTTTTGTATTTAATTTCTTTTTAAGTGAAACTCTCTTTTTAAATTGTTTATTTTAATTCCCCAAATCCACGCTTTATACTTAACATTGTTACAAAATGTCTATTTTTTGGACACCAATCGTATAATGAAATAAACTTAACAAAATAAAAATAAATTTATTGGTTTGAAGATGTTTTTGGTGAGGTGATGCCTTGACTTGAAATTATTTGTATTTCTATTATTTTCTTGTTAACAAAGAGGTTCTCCAATGAATTCTTGTTTTTACCAATAATCTTGGGAAATTCCGTCCAAAGGTTTCGCTGCCAAATCTCAAAATAAATTCGGGCTTTCCACCCAAAAAAAAAATAATAATAAGGTGACTTGCCGCTTTCCGTTGTCGTCCTTCTCCCCGTTAATTTGTTTTATTAACAAAGATATTTTATCGCTAATGTCGCGGCACCCATAAAGGTGTTTGATTGTGCTGGTCGAGGAGGAGGAGAGTCGGTGGATCGTTCAACGCAAAATGCACTTGCTGGAGTGTAGCGAGTGGTGGGGTTTGGCTCGGGCCCGGGGCCAATGGCCATAAAACTCTCCAAAACGTTAAACGAACCGACAAACAGCAAATGCCGCGCACGACAAAGACACATCCACATCCATATTCACAACCGTCTGGCGACGTCGAACACATTATATATTGTATACGAAAAAAAACCGTACAGATATAAGAGTTATTACGAGTATATCTGGTTAAGGCTGGGGCGGGGACACACATATCTCCAAATGGTCTGATTGCCTCTCAAGTTTTATATTTTTGGAGTCTGCTTTATGGGCCAATGGCGCTCGGCTTTGCTTTCTTTATGGATTTATTAACATAATTGAAGGAGAATTATAAATACCATCTCGAGTTCTTTACAGGTTGTTAATGTCAATGGAGGGGACAGATTCTAATTTATGATATATAGATAGAGATGCATTAGAGTGTTTAGAGATTGAAATAAATCTTTCATTGATAAAAAACTAAATACGGATGGGATTGGATAAATTCGAAATTAAA